>CM037853.1:14478708-14747708 GCA_021234595.1 Delia radicum | reverse complement strand
AATTGAGCTTCAAAACATTTTTCACGATTTCGTTAATAAAACGCGTTGTGGTGTAATGGATAGCGCGTTGGACTGCTGAACATATGGTCCCGGGTTCGATTCCCCTTGAGGACAACATCAATTTAGAAGAAAATAATATATATGAGTTTTCTTCTTAGTTTAAACGAGCTTAAGATCATTTATTTATTAATTATTTATTTCCAATATTTGGTCTCCACATTGGGTGATTTCATCAGGGAACAAATATTACAATTTGAAAAACTTATTTTAATAATTAAAAACTTATATATATATAATAATTTTTTTAAAAAAGGCGGGAAATCAAAAATACTTTCTGTCAACATGAATAAATAAAAATATTCCGGAAATCAAAATTAAATAAAAATATCGCAGAAAACAAAAATAATTATAATAATAAATCTTAACTAGAGCGTAGTGTAAATGGTACTTTCATTATTTGTAACATTTCTAACATATAACTGCGTTTGTAATTATTATCTGTGTTCAAAATTGATGTATTATCAAAATCTGGATACATTGGAATCTTATAAACTAAATAAGACATTTCTAATTTATTTATTTTATCCTTAGTTTTGCTGAATAATCTAAATAATGTGTAATATGTTCTATGTGCCACTAAATATTTCTTATAATTATAAATTTTGGATTTTTCTAATCTTTCAGATTTCCCGGCTTTTTTAAAAAATTTATTATATGTTTATAAGTTTTTAATTATTAAAATTAGTTTTTCAATTGTAATATTTGTTCCCTGAAGAAGTAACCCAATGTGGAGACGAAATATTGGAAATAAATAATTAATAAATAAATGATCTTAAGCTTGTTTAAACTAAGAAGAATAAAATAAAACAAAATCGAAGAAAACTTAACATTTATATGAGTTTTCTATCCCTTTAAAAATAATACATAAAAAATAAGTTTTCGTCATTGGCTGTAGCCTTTATTGTGTTGCCAAAGAAATTTTTTCTTTAAAAAAATTTTTTTGAATTTAATTCATCAAATTTATAAAGCGTCTTATAACATTTAAGAAGCATTTCATGAAAAACTATGAAACTGCTTCATATTTATGAAAGATTTAATAAATATAATATTGAGTTTGTGATTTAACATAACAAATATCTCTAGAAATTCTAATAACAAAGTCCCCTGAAGATTTCCTTTGGCAGGAATGAAATCCGGATAGGGACACGCCTACATCAGATTGCTTTTCACAATTTGTTAAATAAGTTTTGGGACTCTAGCACATTTAATTACTATAAATAAATATGATGAAGCTTGTGATCAAATTAAACTTTTATGAAACAGCTTCATCATATTTATGACGAAAATAATGAAGATTTTCATTATATTTACTACTAATTTCATTGTACTAATATTATTAAAATTTTGTAATTTTTTTTTGCTGAAGTTTGCAAAACAGTTCTAAATTTCATATTACAGCAATTCCACCAAAATTAAGTAGCAGATTTGGGCGACGTCAATTACATTTTAAAATCATTCACTTGTGAAATTTTTCTATATCATTTAAAATTGCAGACCTACGCTAACACTTGTGGGCTTAAACGCTTCCTTGGAAAATTTTCAATTTTGGCAATACCAGACATGGGACATACTACCAATAAATGTGTATTTAATTACAGGCCAATTACGTTTTTATGTTCAATTACATGTAATTGGGTGTACTTGAGTAATTGCCCTGTAATTAAATACTCAGATGTTTTTAATGTTTGGTATTAAAAATTTTACAAATTTTCCAAGGAAGCGATTAAGCTCTGCGTTGGTCTGATATTACTTACGATATGAAAAAATTTCACAAGTGAACGATTGTGAAATGTAATTTGCGTCGCACAAGTCTGCTAATTTAGTAGGGGATACTTATTATTTCTACTAATTTAGTTGCACTACTATTATTAAAATTTAGTATTTTTTTTTTTTGCTTATTTTAGCAAATCGGTTTTGAATTGCATTTTACAACATTTTTACAAAAATTTAGTACAGTTCATTACCCTACAGTTCAGCAGCCATGTGTTGCCTAATTTAGCAAATAAAAACTAAAGCAATTCTCAAAATAGTTAAATTTCTCATAATAACACAAAATTTTCCGTAACCAGACTTTTTTGTCTTAGAGGCAATTTACACGAAGAAATTAATTGCAGGCAATTTTTGAATTCTCTTTTAAAGTTGCTTCTAAAAATCATGAACATTTACACGAGGAGTTTTTGCATGCAATTCTTTTGACGTTTATTTTGCCAATCTTCTTTAATTGTTCCTTCGTTAAAATTGAATTTATTCGTAATAATTTAAAAAAAAAAAAAAGGTAAATGTTTCCTGATACTTTATAAGTAAAAGTTCCACTAGTTCTTTATTCCACATTATTTATTTTTTCTTTTACGAAATATTTTCGATACACAACACTTTAGAAGCCGAATACAAATAAAACAAATTAACAAGAATACGAACGATAGCAAAAAGAAATGTCAAAAAATATCTTACACAACGAAAACAGTGCAATTTTTGCTACCCCCGCTTGCTTCTCTACCCCCGTTTTGCATACAAATAATAATTGTACGCAACATTTCATGCAAAAATTGCCTCGTGTAAATTGCCTCTTAGTGTAAAAAATATTTGGATTAATACATAAAGCTATGACAACTTGCGTACAAAAAAAAAACCGAAAGTATGAGCAATAATAAATATATAATACAATCTCGAGAAATACAAAGATCCGCATTTTCAATGCCTGTGTGAAATCCACACTACTCTATGGAAGTGAAACGTGGCTAATGACGAATACTATAGCGAAAAAATTGCAAGTTTTCATAAACAAATGTTTGCGCATAATATGTTGCATCTTTTGGCCTAACGTTATCACCAACATTGAACTATGGCGACTAACAAATGAAGAGCCCATAATACGCCAAATTGCAAGACGAAAATGGAAATGGATAGGCCACACATTGCGAAGACCAACTGGCAGCATCACAAGGACTGCATTGGAATGGAATCCCCAGGGTAGCCGACGCTCAGGCCGCCCTAAGAATACCTGGCGTAGAACAGTCCTACAAGAGCTTAACATCCAAAACAAATCGTTTGACGAAATTAAAGTTGTATGTAATGATAGAATAAGTTGGAATTTTCTTGTAAAAGCCCTATGTTCCCAAGTGGAATGAATAAAGGAAATAAAAAAAAAAAAAAAAAAAAATAATTAATATTAATCATAAGCCTAGGGGACCACTCATATAATTTTTTTATAAATATTGTCAAGGGTCAAGAGCAAACATTTTTTGGATCAACCAAAAGAAAGCTCAATTTTAATTTGGTTTATAGACAATTACAACAAATTAAGTCACCTTACATTGATTGCCCACTCAAATCATATTTCCAGTTGGGGTATAAGTAGCAGACTTTGTCTAAAACAAATATGAATTTCAAGTATAAAATAACTATAGAAAACAAATAAACCGAAAGCCCAGCTTAAATATGATGGCTAGTTTTGTTTATTATGGCTTCTATAGTTTTAGTATTATATTTTTGAGATTTTTTTTTTTTTTGATTTGGCAAAGGCACGTGTTAAAAGTGTTGACGTTTTATGACTTTTGGCCATGTTTTTGTTGTCTATATTTTAGAGACGATATTGTTAAAGCTCATTCGGTTATTGTTGTTGTTATTGGTAACCAATACGAATAAAATAATACACTAAAATACATTTAAATAAACAATACTTCAACATTATTAAGGTTAATTTTTCTATAAGGTTGACAAAATTTATCGAAGGAATGAGTAAAAGGCGAACAAATGGGAATTTTAATGGCAAATATGGTTTCTTTGAAAACGACTATAACAAAAAGAAAAAAACTAATAAAACGTAACTAAATATACGTCTTAAATGCTATGCGAATTTATATTAAAAAACGTATCAAATAAAACAACAACTCTTAAATCAAATCAATTCAAGAAATAATAAAAAAAAAAAAAAAAAAACACTTTAATATTTAGCCATAAAAATTAATCAGTATTCCTTGTTTTCTTTAAATTAGAGAAATGTGTGTCTCTGATTTTTTTTTTCTAAAATTTATTTATTGTTTAGTCACAAAGGGGAAGGGAAGATTTTAAAAATTCAAGTGTAGAAGAAGAAAAAAAAAACAAAAAACATTTTAAAACCAACATTAAATAAACGCTAGTCAAAGTCAAATCAATAAAAACGCAATAAATTGGCCATAAAAAACGACATTAATGGCCATTCTTACCATCGAACCCAACAAAACTTAAGTCATTTAGCCAACAAAACAACCTAACAACTAACTAACCAACCATCCCATACATCCAACCATTTAAAGCTCAGCCCAAAATAACAAAAAAAAAACCCAACAACAATAATAATGCGGACATGTTTTTAGTTTTTAAAAGCCATCCATACATCTTCTACTAACCAACAAATATAACTAACTAGCACCAACAAAACATAATGTCTATAATTAGGTGACATTTATTTTAGTCTCTCTGGATTATCATTACCCAATAATTTAAAAAAAAATGCAAAAAATGAAACATTAAAATTAGGCCTCACGCCATAACTCTCAAAATCAGAAACGTCTTATTTAGGGTTGTCACTCGAATAAATATTATTCGATTAATCAAACGAATAAAAAGAAAATTCAAACAAACAATTTAAAAAATATGATTTTCGAATAACGAATAAAATGAATAAATTTTGACGTTTAATCGAATAAAACAAATAATTTAAAAAAATACTTCTTTTAATAAAACTTTCTCGTTAATTTAACAATTTTAGGGAAATTTGTATAAAAAATGATGAGGGACAAAATAAAATCAAAACTATATTGAAGAAATAACTGAAATTTTAAAACTTTTATTAATCGTTTGCCAAGATATGATGTGATTTGACTTTCAAGCAAGCAATATGAAGGAATTCACTGATAAAGAGATGACGTTGAAATAAAGCATGATTTTTGAAGTTATTTATTTTTTGTTGTATTATATTAATTAATAATCATTATATAAAAATGTATCCTATTACCCTAATCGAGCACTAGCTTCTATGGCTTTCGGCGCATTGTAGCGAAAACATACAAGTGTGTCTGGTAGGAATCGAACCAACGACCCCCGCACTAATAAGCCAGCACGCTACCAACTTTAAACTACACAGTGCAACGAATGATTTTGGGACTCAATTCTGAGAATTGCACGTGAAAGTAGTCCTAAAAATAAGAACTTCTGCATCATTCGTTTGGTCAATTTGGCATGCTCGCAAGCCCCAATGTTATATATTATCTCATAGGTATATGGAGCCATCTGTGCATATTGAGGAGTCAGATACCCTTGATGTTCTAGGCATGAAAATTCAAAATTCAAATATTCAAGTGCCTTGGATTTTCAACCCGGTGTAAGAAATACTTCACCCCCTTTGATTTCCTTACTATTTATACCACCTTTATTCCCACCGAAGATATAGCCGACTCTATTGGCTCAATGGAGCATCGACGGAATATGGGTTGTGTAACACTGTGTTATCGGTACTACCATGGGAGGTGTTCTACCGAGATAAGTGAACTTATCCCCAGAGCGCGGGTTTTCGTTCGCAACACACGCTTAAGTAGTAGATCACATCCGTTTGCTGTCGATTGTCCATTACAGCGAAAATTCGTTTATCGGTCGAACTTGCCGTATTTGGAATAAACTTCCCGCAGAGGTCTTGCCTACACTGATAATAATCCATGCGTAAAATTACGAAGATATGTCAAAATAACAAAATTTTTTGTAAAATAAACGAAAATTTGTATATTTTACGAAATTTTTTGTAGTTTTGACAATAATTTCGTATTTGTATGCATGAATTATTAGAAGTGTAAGAATTACAATGTTGATAAATTCAAGACTAATGTCCACAAACACTACTCCCTGTTTTTTTTTTTTTTTTTATTAAATCTTCATTTACATAACCGAGCCCTTAGGGCCTTATATGGCTAATTAAAGCTACTAAACAATAAAACTTCTCTACTAAATTAAAGCATATAAAATAAATAATAATAATAAGATATAATATAATATAAATATATGAGATCACTAAAAATATTTAAATTATTAAAAACGGAATCATAATAAATGCCGAGAAAAAATTATTGACAAAGAAAAATAAAAAATTTGTTCCAAATTGCATAAAAAATAAAAAATATGTATTATAACTTCCAACGTATTTATTCTGACTTGCAAAACTGTAAAAAAAACCCTATAGAGTCTCTAAAACTCGAAGTTCTGCAAAATGTAATAATTTGGACTTGTATACTCTAGGTATCCGAACCTGAAATGATTTTGCAAAAATATCCAAATGCCTTATAGGCGGAATTAACTGGGGATTTCTTATCGACCGAGTAAAATGAAATTTATCAACTATATAAGCAGGGTAACCATTAACAATGGACTTATAAAAAAATATCAAAAGCCTGATACTAATAAAGTTCTCAAAAGACGATCCAAGAAAACTAAATGTATGTTGAGATACATGATCTCTCCTTTTTAAATTGAAAACGTAGCGAATAATCCTATTAAAAACGAGATGATATTTATGTAATACGTACCCCGGAGAACTAGAAAAAATTTCCACGCAGTACAACATATGTGGCATTAAGATAGCAGTAGCTACCTGTCTTTTTACCGAACACGGTAAATAAATATTTAACGAATATAACCTTTTTAATAAGAAGGATACACGGAAAGACAAATAATTGACGTGTGGTGAAAAATTTAACTGATCGTCCAAAACAAGACCCAAGCATTTCATTATATTCACAAATTCAACTGGAATACCACCAATCGTAACATTTATGTCCTCAGTATTAAATCCAAACCCCATTAACTTTGTCTTCAGCGGATTTACACGAAACCCATTATCTGACGCTTAAGACACTACTTCACGCAGCACATAATTAACCCCGATCTCTAACACATCAACAAACTCAGCATCTGAATAACAAACAAACTGGACATCATCCTTCTCATAACCTATTTTCCTAATATCAACACAATGCACTACATTTGTAGGGGGCATCACCTGAGTGTTGGTTAAACAAAAAAAAATGCATGTAAATTCACTACTTCATAATAAATAAGTTTCGGCCAACTCCATATTGTGGATTTATTCGACATTTTCGGGTGTATTGACCTCAATTGGCCGTCCAGAACGTTCAGCGTCATTTGTACTTGTGCGACCACAACGAAAGTCAGTAAACCACTTTTTTACCATTGAAATCGATGGTGCAGAGTCCCCATAGTATTTATCAAGCTTTTCCTTGGCTTGATTGACGGTTTTTTTTTCGAAAAAAATAATGTTTAATGAGCACTCGAAATTCACTTTTTTCTATTTTAAAAAAAAAATCCACGAGGTTGTATGTTTTGAACAGCTGTTAAACGCAAAGTAAATGACGGAACTTGCTCAAAATTTGATAGCAATGTATTAACAGATGGTAATTGATGGGAGCAGTTTTGCATTTCATATAACTACGAGGAAAGTTCGAAAATTTACGGACTTATTGATCCGCCCTCGTATCATTACATATTTAAATATGTTGTTTTACACACAAACCCTGTAAATTTACAGGAAGTGATTTGTATCTAAACATTTTAGGTAAACACATTGCGCGTATTATATTTGAGTTTTAAATCAAAATGTGTTAGAGTGTAAAATTTCTCTAAAAGTCGAAATTAGCCGAAAAAACGAAAAATTTGTTAATTTTTTACCCCATTTTTTAGCCCCTAAACATAAGATAGGGCCGCTACAAAGAAAAAAGTGTCACTTATTTTTCTTTCTTTATCACATATCCAAATTTTATTATGATCTGAGATAACCCATCGGGAGACACCCCTTGTAAGATTTCTTCAATATATTTAACCCTAATATCTAAAATGTTAGTTGATTTTAGTTGGTAAGATACTACTCATATTTGTTTTTGAAGTTCGATTGTTTGTATTAGTCTGGTTTTGCATTTCACATGGGAAATTGATTAATAAATTGGTTTTGAAAAAAAGCCAAGCTTTAAAGAAATTAGTTTAAGGTTTATTTTTTGAAACACTTAATAGCAACCTTATTGGTTTCTAGTCAGTTTGGCTCGAATGCTTTCTATGCATCACCCAGAGAAAGTTGCTAATATGGAAGACGATGGATTCAAACAACAAGTGATGCGTGAGACAAATACGTTGCTCAATTTACTGTTGATTAGATTTTTTCGTTCTTCTAATTCTTAGTTTTTTTTTTTATTGATTGAGGCAATTATAAAAATATAAAATTGTCTTTAAATGTTGACAATTTTTAATAAAATTACAAATCGATGGGAATTCTGATTTTATTTTAAAGAAAGTATTTTTTCTTTTAAAAAAATTAAGTGATTTCTTATAATTGAAATTTCCCTAAATCAGTTAAGACATCTTAATTTAGTTATCTTAACTGATATTTGGTTGTGCTAACAAAAATATGGTAGCCACGAACATATTATAATTCAAAATGTTAAGAACAAATTTTAATTTTGTTTTTAGAAATTTATCATTTCAGATACCCAGGGGAAATTCGAAATATATATGAGCAGTGGGTTTCCATACTACTCAGTGTCGCTCAATCTGCTCTCCTTTTATTTGTTCGTAAATTCGCGCCGAGCACATGAAAACATGTTGCAGAAATTAAAAAGTTTAAATGAATTTTTATCATGATTTTAAATAATAATTTATTAAAATTTTAAATTATATCAAATATTAATGATAAAATCAGCACGATATAATTAAAAAACACTAATTTTTAATAGAAAATAACAAAATATAAGTAAAATAAAAGTGAGTATTTTAAGCAACAATTTTTTATCAACATGTTGCAATCAGTTTTTAGTGTTAAAAAAAATATATAGCAAAATTAATGATTAATGGGTTTTTTGTTAAAGTTCTGCCTATTATTTAGGCTCTAACTTTTCTAAAACTTCGGATTCTGATGAGATCTTTTGCCAGATCTAAATACTATTATCAACCTAGCTAATATGTTTGTAAGATTCTGGCTTAAGTGTAAGTCCTCTTTTCGACCTAACCTAACCTAGCTAATATGTTTGATTTGCTTTATTTTAATAAATATATGGAGGTTGAAAGCTCGTTATAAATTAAAAGTAACATTAAAATAATCTCGATGTATATAAAAACAAAATACTAATAAAACTGAAGAATTTTGATTTTAAAATGCGGATAACTTATGCACTTTAAGAGATTACAGAAATGTTTAATTTTTTATAATTGGTTGATAAATAAAAAATTGGCAAGCTCTCAAAATTTTTGAATACCCAAAGTGTCCCACATTGGAGTCTAATTGATCAGCGCCTGATGGAGCTAGTGGGCTCTTTTTTGCAATTTAAGCTTGAAATTACGTCAACTTATAGATGAAATATTTTCAAAATATTTGCAAAACACCCCACTGTGCAGTGTGTGAATGCTATAAAAAATCAAATACTATTGTTCTCATTTATTTTTGTGATGATACATTATTTTGCTTTGTAAAGGGTGATTTTTAAGAGCTTTCGGATTTGATTTAAAAAAAAAAACAAACAAAATTTAGAGAAATGTATAAAATCTTTATTTAATTCGATAAAACGATCTATATAATTCAATGTTTAAAGGTGATTTAATGTAAATGTTGACCGCGGCTACGCCTCAAATGGTTCATACGCTGGTTCCAATTTAGGCATACTCTCTCCAACATATCGGTAGCGTCCGCATTTCATTCACAGTAACGTTCCTGCCTTTGTCGTCTTTGAAAAAGTACGGTCCAAAGATGCCACCGGCCCATAATCCACATCAAACATTGCATTTTTCGGAATTCATTGGCAGTTCTTGCAATGCCGTTTTGGTAGGTCGTGTGGCTTCAATTCTTGCACCACCTGCGTTTTAAAAGGTTTTACACCCGAATCCTTCCGCAAAATTTTCCACATAGCGAAATAACAGAGGCACAATTGCTGCGAACGGCGCCGAATCGATAATTCATGGTCATCAACAACACTGGCGGATACAGCAGCGATATTTTTCTCTGTCCGCACTCAACGTATGCGTGTTGGTGGTTTAATATCCAATAATGTAAATTTAGTGCGAAATTTAGTCACAAGATTCCAAATAGCCGCCTCAGATGGCCGCCCAAACTGAAAATAAATGGGAAGAAGTGCACGATGCACTTTCTTAACGGAGCATGAATTTTGATAATAAATTTCAATAATCTGCAAGCGTTGTTCGTTTGTAAGTCGATTCATGGTTAAATTATAGACCAAACTGAACATGTTTAACAATAACATGTAACACGAAAACTGATGAGCTGCCAAAAACAGTGTTGTCAAAAAGAAAATTGCTAAAAAACTACCCTTTACAAATTATGCACTTGATGATACGAGTACATTATTTTGAATTTTGGTTATGAAATCGTTATTTTTGAACCTAGAAATGTGAAATTTTGTACTAAAATAAATCATACTCAATCATAAACTAGATTTCGGTTTTTTTGATGATACGTTACTTTGAATTTTATGTTTAAATGTATTTCGATTTTCCCATGGGTATTCAAAGATTCTGTTTAAAAACTGAACTAATTACAATGAGTGCGTCGGACGACGACGCTACAAAAATTACATTAGTCTTTTAAATGTTGTTGGCAGCTGACTTAACTAAAAACGAAAGTGGCCTAAGAAATGTCAAGAGCATTCTTAGTTTAAAATATTTTCAATCAAAATATACATATGTCAAAATCCATTAAAACTCAGTTAACATCATACTCACCTTCACTATCATCATCATCATAGCAGGTAGTAGGTAGCTCTTGTCGTCATTATTCATATAAAGATAAACAATTAAATATTTATCATCCGTTCGTTCGTTCGTTTGTTCATTCGTATTCTATTCTTTTAAAATTTAAATAAAACTTTGAAACAACTTCATTAGTGAATGAAGAACAAATAAAATTCCATTTCATGTTGTATAGAAATGAAATTGAAATTGAAAACAAGAAAATTACAGACATGCATGCCACTGGCGCATTTCTATATGGATATATAAGGGGGAATTAATTCAAACACATACAAATATTTGTATAGGAAATACAATGGCATGATATGAATGTACCACAATGATGATGATAATGATAATGATGGTGAATGCATCATTTTGAGGCTAAAAACTCATTACCAAGTGCAACCACAAATCATGCATTTAACGCCTTCATAGTGTGGCATTAAAAACGCCTGCTAAAACCAAATAAAACGCACATAATAATAAAAATACCCAAAGGCTTGTTTCTCATCAAAAGAGCCACAAAAAAAAAGAAACAGCAAGTGGACTCTTTTTTTTATTACACAATTTCAGTTTTTTTTTTCTTCCTGCTCCTTCAACTGCTATCAAACTACGTCAACACATTACGTGAGCTTAAAGATCAACACTAACCACAAGTTATAGCAAACTAAGTAAAAGCCATGCAACCGCACCATCTTAACTGAAAATATCGAAATGTTATAAAGATGTCAGTGAAATGGTACTTAAATCTTAATCATCATCAAAAGTAGCAGCACTAAAAAAAAGCAGATCATTTCAAAACTTAATAAACAGATATTTTCCTTAGTAACGAGTAATGATGAAGATGATCAGTTAACCCATTTAATGTGAAACGTGAGATTAGGAATTGAAAGGTACAATAGATAAATAATGCTAATTTTGACCTAAACTATATCCGGAATTAAAAGGAGTTCAACTCGGGGCGTTCTAAATGTCTTTTTGTTAGGAAAAATTAAAATTTCGAGGCTGTTTGTAATATCAATAGGTTAATGTGTGGACTGACCAATACATTCGAATTGAGGTCAATCCCTAGCTACAATAAGACCGAAGAGGAAAAACCATTATGTTTTCTTCTTTATGGTTGTCTAGAATTGCAGAGCATATCATATAAAAACGTGCATGATTAAGTACTGGACTACATATCAGTTATACAGAACGTATACTCAGGGAACTTCTGCTTCAAAAATATGTAGTTGTCTGGTTTGTAATACAGTTTCTTTCTTTTTAATGTTAATGGCAGTCATTCGTAGAACAAATTAAATTTTTTGCTTACCTTGTAGTTCATTTAAAAAAAAACAAACCACAACAAATGACTGTTTTATGATTTAACATTCATTTTTTGCAGAAGTTTTTTATTTAAAAAATAAAACAATAAATGTTTGTTTATGTTTTACTAACATGAGCTTCACTTTTACTATAATTTTGGTTAATTTTTTGAACATTAAAAAACAAATGACAATGTTAGTTGAATTTACTGGAATGTAAGTCGTCCTTTCTTTAAGTGAAATTTCATATGTTTTTAACTACATTTGCAGTGGTCTTTACCTACATAGTATTCTAAGTGTAATATTAGAAAGTCTCTTACACAGAAAAAAATAGTTTCCTGCTTTTTTCAATTAAATCGATTTTTCGAAAATTTTAAAAGCTGTCAATTAAAAATTTATTGAATCAATTAAATATTTGGTCAAATTCGGAACTAGCTGGACATTTTTTATACTATGGCTCAAAATATATTGTTGTTGTTTTTGTAATATTTATATATATAGTTGTTGTTTTTTTTTATAAATTTTTATGTTTTAGTAATTAATATTTTAAATCCATTGAAATTAGATTTTATTAATTCTCATTCGGTTTATTACTTAACAAAGTTAAATGATTTAATTTCAGTTGTTTAAATGTGAATATTAATTTATTCTAAAACATTATCATAAAATTGATAATGTAGTTTTTGAAGTTAAATTTTGTTTAAGAAAAATATAACCATTTTTTAAACAAAAAAATGCTAAAAATAAGTTAAAAATTATTTAAAAAAAAAATCTTATGTTTTAAACATGAAGGCTTATTTTTGCAAAAAAAAAGTATCCAAAATATTTTTGGCATACGTTTCAATAAAAAGAAAAAAAATGATTTCTCTGTGAACTTGTTCACATAAGTATAAATAAATCTGCAAGCTAAATGAGAATTCCATGCCGCTTGAAATTCAATGTTAATAAATACAAGCTATAAAAAACTTTGGTATGGCAACAACACTTTTATAAAAATTAAACAGTTGGTATGGCAACAATAATTTGGTTTTTTGTTTTTTGGAATGATATACGGTATTGATCACTTTTTAATAAAATGAGTTATTATTTAATTGAAAAATAATTCAATTAAAGAGCTATCAATTTGTAATTGAATTAGCAATTTTCGTTGTTGGCAAAATTTCAGCAATTAAAGTTATAGAATCGGTGGTTTTCGTGATAGAAATGGGTTTTTTTCTGTGTTATTCGTTCAAGCCAATTGGACTGTTACACAAATCGTCCCGGGTTCGATTCCCGGTGACGACAACATCAATTTAGAAAAGTAATATGTATGACTTTTCTATCACTTATATGTATCGCAGCGCCCACCTTCGTTGTTTAAATAGCACTTAACTCCACCGAAGTAAAATAATGGATCAGGGCTATGAAATAAAAAGCTTCAATAAATTCGCCAACTCTACATCAGGTGGCGAGCAACAACTGTTCTAAGACTTATCATCTCGCGCAATTACAGTGTTGCCATGTTTGAAGCCCTTCATCTTTCATCTCTTCACTATCCCCTTTCCAAAGAAAGCAACACATTTAGTAATAGGAAGAATTTCCTGAGTGTTGCTGCTCTTAAAAAAAAATATGGGCTGAGTTGGGTGAAACTTGTTTAACCCAATTCGTGAGTTAAGCCTCAGACGAGTGTTCTTTCTTAACTTCTAAAGAATCTGGCTTTGAATTCAGTGCTTCTTTCCTTGGGAGGAACATAGTCGTCCACGACGATGACATGGCAATGGTACTGCGGCGGATTATGCATATGGTTTTAATGCAAATGTCTGAATTGACGAGGGCCTGTTGACTTGGAATCAATCCCAATAAAACGAAACTTGTGCTTGTTCACATGGTTTATAACGATCGCTATTTTGGTATTAATACTCTGGACAGTGTGGCAATGTATCTTTCTGACAGACGTACAACGTAGAGGAAATAGTTATAAGAGGCGGCGATTGCTTTAAACTCCTTCAGGAGATTCATCGTTTGACGCATACCCTTATAGAAATATATATTCAAAAATAGCAGAAAAAGCTACTAAAAATTAGTTAATAACGACTTTCCAAAAAAAAAACTGCTAAAATTGGCAGATTTTTTTTTTGTTTTGCCAAATATTAATAAAATAAGAACAGCAAAAATAAATTTGTTAAATTTACAAAATTTTAGTTATACTCGATGTGAATTTTAGTCAATAGCGTTTTACTCTGTAGAATTAGCAAAACCTTTCACTATATATTTGTAGACTCAAAATAAACAAAAAATTTAATATAAACTACATTTTTGCTATGTTTACCTCAAATTCAGTAGAATGTAAATAACAGTTTAGTTTGCTAAAATCAAAAGAAATTTTTACTTAAAAATTGTAGATTGCTGATTTCATAAGGACAGACTTTTATTCGCATTAAAAATAAAATTCACATTTTTATGATTTTCTTGTAAATGTTTTTGCTGATTTTAGCATATTATTTTGTTACTTTCAATTAACTAAAATTTAGCTAAAATATAACTAAATATTTGTCAATTCAAGAGATTTACTTCTCATGTTCTTATACATGGTGTTTTTTATAGAGTGAGTTTAAAAGTTTAAATATGATTTCTGCCATGTGGCCGCCACGGCTGGTGCGTAGAAGGCGCAATCTGGAAAACCAATTTTCAAGAACTTTTCGCAGCATTTGCGGCCGTATTTCGCCGATAACTCTTCGAATGTTGATTTTTAGGTGAACAATTGTTTATGGTTTATCGACGTAGACAAGTGACTTAACATAACCCCAAAGTTAAATCACATGATCTATTGTTCTTCGAATTAGCCGCTCTGAAGGACGATTTTGTACGCCATAAAATGGAAGAAGTACACGATGAGTTTGACGAATAGAACAATTATTTTGATTAAAAATTTCAACAATTTGCAGGCGTTGCTCTGGTGTAAGTCGATTCATAATGATATTTCAAAGCAAACTAAACAAAAAGCAACTATCAGCTGTTAAATGGGTGGTCAAATAAAGCAGTGATGCCAACTCAAAGTTGTGACACTCTAAAAAAAAACACGATTTATTACTGATATTTAATAAAAAAAAACAATCTCCTAATTTTAGCAGTATTTTCTGCAAACTCATTTTTAACTATTTTTTAGTAGCTTTTTTTTGCTATTTTTACAGGTTTATTTCTATCAGTGCATAAACGGCAGTCGTTCACCATATTCTTTTGTACTAATATTTCGTACATAATCTTTTTTTGCAATATTCAAATCTTTCGCATTATTCTTCATATTTAGTTTCAAGCAGCACCGAAGTCCTTCTATTTTCGTATCGAAAATATTCGTCACGAAATATTTTATTTTCCCATATCCGTTATCAGAATTTTTTTTATTTTTATTTTATTAATTAATAATCATATATTTACAAATTACCCTAACCGAGCACTAGCTAATATGGCCTTCATCGCGTTGTAGCGAAAACAGACCAGTGCCTCTGGTGGGAATCGAACCCACGAACCCCGCAAAGATAAGCCAGCACGCTACCAACTAGCCTACCGGGGCGCACATCAGAATTTTTTTTATTTGTCTCGCCATTTATTCTCTTAAGATTCCAATTACCAAAATCCCTGGTATTCATTTCCGACGAAGGATTTATACAAGGCCACTTTATGTGAAATGTTCCTGTAACCATAAGAGCAGTCATAACAAAGATAGTTCGGGCGTAGGACCATGAAAAATTTAAATCCCATCGATGATCACTACCTCGATTACTTATCTTTCAATTAAGAGATGTCCTTTAAATATACCCCCGGAACTTGTTGTATTTTCTTTAAGATAATGTTTGTATTCTTAAAGGGTTAAAAACTATCAGAACACGAAAAACCAATAACATTTCGCACAATTACCAAAGAATTTTTTTAAATAAACACTACAAACAACTAATGGAATTGTTGTAAACCAAATCAAATCAAAATAACCCAAAGGAATGAAGCAATTTTTTGTTTAACTCCTGCTTCCTTAAGAATAACGACACTTATACTTTCAAACCAAATAACAGAATCATTACATTACACTCCATAGCAATAAATGGAAGGCGTGTAGAACGCCTGCTGGGCAATGCCAAATGATCATCAGCTCAATGCACAATGTTTAAAAAAAAAAAACACTCCAACACCAACACCATCATATCACCATCATCATCGGCTTGAACATCACAACAAACAAACTTTTAACATGTGGCGCTTTCATGTCATAATGAGTTCTGAAGATAATGATTACATCTGAAGATCTTTAGTTTCAACACTTATCGCCAACACTAAATAATTTGATTTTTATAGCCTTAAGATGTGATCTTCTTGGGATATTTAAATAAGATTCTATGCGCAACAAAAAAAAAAAAAAACAAAAAACTACCGACAAAATAAAGAAAAACTATTTACCAAGTCCTAAAGATAGTAGAGGATCAGCAACAGAAATTTGCATGCAACACACCACAGACAGAAGAAAAAATAAACGTTGCAACATGAATGAATATTTTCAGACCGTAACTCCAATGACAACTCTTTCAATTAAAAACATTTTTATAGAATCACACGTATCAATGTGTGGATTGTCACACTAAAAAGTTGTTTGTTTGTGTTTTTAATGTTGGCTTTAAAAAAGTCTATACGAACATGATGTTTAAACTTGGCTTTACAAATACGTAATGTAATTGTTAAGTTTTCTGCTAATATTTTTTTTTATTAAGTTTAGCTCCTTTTCTAAAATATTACTAGCATCTTCATTACTTACCATTTTACCGACTTGTTAACTCTAACAAGTATTAAGACATTGAATTTAGATCTCAGCCAGTCCATGGTTAATTTTAAGTGTTATGATCTCTTGTAAGTTTCTTAATAATCTTAGAATTTTAAGCAAGTGAAATCATAAAATTCGTTTAATCGTAAAATGTATAATTATATTGGCTTATCATCATTACAAACTTGGTAATTTCTGCAAATTTTTAAGATTTCTTTCACACCTATTTATGGTTGGAATTTCAAATCTTCCATCAGATTTTTATGGTTGTTTTTTTTAGTTAAATAGCCGCTAGTTTTTATTACTTTAATTGCAGAAAATAAAGTTTCATATATAATTTAATGAAAATAACAAAATATCATGCATGAGACTAATTGAATGGACTAATTGATTGATGATTTCATTACAATTTCATTGATATCAATTGTAATGAAATTATTTTCATTAGCATTTTTTTATTAATGATAATGCTTTTCATTGATTCGATTTCATTGATTAAAGGTAATGATTTTAAATTCCATTACCATTAGTAATGAATTAATTAAAGGAAGCAAATTGCAATTGACTGAATGCAAATATGCTAGGTCTGGGAAAGATTCCGATTGATTAATTTTTTATGAAAAAAAGCACAGGGTGTCTCAATTATTTGTTTACCCAAAAACGTACGTAAAAATAAAAATTGAATTACTTCGCTAATAGAATGGAACATTGGTGCAAAATGCAACGATATGGAATGAAACGGTGAACTATTGGAATAGGAACACTGTTCACATTTGTGTTGTCGGAAGCGTTGCACTTCATTAAGGTTTGCAAAAATTTTGTCCGTTTTGCGAGTTTTCGAGATACGAGCCATTTTACAAAATGGCGATATTTTAAAATGTCCAGTATCTCCAAAACTAAGCGAGAACGAGCAAAACGGACAAAATTTTTGCTCGCAGGAGTATTAATATAGTAATATATAATATAAATTATAATATAAATAGGCTTGGTCCGAGAGATTCCGAGTGATCAGTTTTTTAGAAAACAGCCACCGGGTGATTTACGTGATAGTACAAACATAAACATATGTTATCGGATAGTAGAAAGTTAGTTCCTCGTTCCATTTCGTTTACCGTATTCAGTGTTACAATTTACACTCCATTTTTTTTTGTAGACAAATGCTTTTTTTGCTCAATTGTAATTAGTTTTTCAGGCATTAGTGTGATTTCATTGGCATTAGTTGGACAAATGCTAATGCCAAAAAAATTTCATTACAATTAAATGGTAATGAAATTTTTGAAATTCCAATCCTAATGAAAAAATCCCAAGTATCTAAAATATAACCATTACAAAAAAAAAATCATAAAATCTATCATTAGCAGCTTGGAAGGCAATTTTAGTTAGTTTTCTCTTCATTTTTACGCACTACACCTCACACAAGTTTCAAATCAAATTTAAACATCGATGCACTCAATGCGTCTATTTTTCTCCATGTTTTTCGTCCTTACAAACCGATACCTCTTATTTTAAATGGAATATTAACTACATGACATTTCCTAAGAGCAAAAGAATCGGTACAAGCTGGCACATAGTATATGTGACAAGGTCCGGAATCAGGACTTAATATGACGTTGTCATAGAAAGGGTTTAATAGACACATTGTGACATGTTAGGTGGTGTGTCATCGTTGTACAAACGGTGGGACATCTAAAATCTTCAGGTGTATTTTTAAATATTCCAATTGTATATTTTTTCTTTATCATTATTTCTTTCAGACTACAATCACACTAGTGAGCTTAAACGAACAGCTCCGACTTAAAAAAAAAAAGTCGAATATATGAAAAAGGAGAAAAAATAGTGAATTATTTGTTCACCAATATTTAAAATAATTCAAATAAGTGGTAGCCCGGCTCCACGACATAGTGTCAAAATGGCTTTCAAAATGTGTGTTTTCTCGAGAATTTTAACGCAGTTTTTAAATACGTCTAAATTTCGGAAACTTTAAACATATTTTCATACAAAATGTGTTAAATTTCACCGTCACTTTTAAAATCCAAAACATGGGAAAAATACGTTTATCATATTTTTTTGCTCCTTTATCACCTATCCAAATTTTATTAAGTTCAAAGGGAACCCATCTGAAAAGCATCCTTGTAAGTGCAGGGCATTTATATAGGATCTTTGCCTTTTAATTTGCCTGCAAATCTGAAACTTTTGAATTCACTAATAAAATATACGTAGTTTTTTAGACGGTTATAAATCTTTAATTTCGAGAGTTTAAACGTTTGCATATAGACATAGCAAAATACAAAACAATATATATTTATAAAAAATTCCATGTACTTACGCATTTGATCATATATGACCCTCTTTAGCGAATATGAAATAACATATACTATCATATATGTTCATATATGAGCAAATTTTGCAAAATTTTAAATCACCTATTTATTTTTTTAAAGGAAGCAACACTCAGGAAAATCTTTATATTTATTAATGTGTTGCTTTCTTTGGAAAGGGGATAGAGGTGAGATTAAAGGTGGGGAAGGATGAAGGGCTCAAGATACGGCAGCACTGTAATTGCGCTAGATGGAGAGTTAGCTAACTTATTGAAGCTTTTTGATTCATAGCCCTGATTCATTATTTTACTTCAGTGGGGGTTAAGTGCTATGGGAACACCGAAGGTATGCGCTGCGATATGTATGAGGGATAGAAAAGTCATACATATTATTATTTTAATTTGATCGAACCCGGAACCAAAAGTTTCGCTGGAGTTCGTTAATTGCATCTTTTAATTTTACTAAAATAAAACTCAGCAAAGTCAGCAAGAAATTCAGCAAAAATTTTGCTGAAGGATCCTCCTAGCAAAAATGTTGCTTACATCACTGAGTTTTATTTTAGTAAAATTAAAAGATGCAATTAACAAACTTCAGCGAAACTTTTGGTTCCGGGTTCGATCCTCGGCGGCGACAACATCAATTTAAAATAATAATATGTATAAGTTTTCTACATATCGCAGCGCCTACCTTCGGTGTTCCCATAGCACTTAAGCCCCACTGAAGTAAAATAATGAATCAGGGCTGTGAATCAGACTTTTTTTTTTTGAATGTAGATTAATAAAGTTTTTATTAGAAAAACTTAATTTTATTTATTAAAAAGTTCATATATAAAAATTACCAAGTTTTTTTATAAAATGGAAAATATTTTTTTCATTTTGTAAAAAAAAAATATGCATTTGTCTAAAAGCTGCTCCTTGTGTGACCTTTAAAAAATTACTTTCAAAGAAAATTTAAAATTCTTAAGTAAACGAAAGAAAAGACTTTAAATTTTAAAACTGACTAACTACTGGTACATTTTTCGTCCTGAATATTTATTTTCCTAAAAGACCCAAGATTTCAAACTCTTCGGTTTTTAAACTCTTCCTTTCGAACTAATCTTATATTTTGAACGAGTTTTCCACATAAATACTAATAGTATCCAAGATTTTTTTTACAGTTTCCATCAGTTTATGAAAAATTGGGAAGTTCTGAAAACTGTATTATAAATGGATCAAAACTTGAGTTTCTTTTTATGGAAAAAAATATAATTTTCCTCTTTACATCTTGTTTTAAAATAAAAACAAATCAAGTGTAAAAATAAAAAGGAGAATAAAAACAAAAAGAGTGTATTGTATATCTACCAAAGGTAGAGCTTGCCCATAACGAACAAGTTTGCAATTTACTTTTTATCAATGGTGATAATCTTTAACTTCTAACTCATATATTAGTTCTCATTTACTGGATTAACTTATGTGAATGTTTGATGTTTTGCATGGGATTGTCACTTTTTTCAAAACGTGTTTTGATGATGGGAACCTAGTAAATTCCCTAAAAAATCTATTAACAGATTCCTGAAAGTGGTGAATTAATAAATTTTAAAACAAAAACTATAGATTATTTGTTAGGACAATATCCTTATAAAGAAGTATAGAGTATGGCCTCGAACTTGAAAAATTTTCATTTTCATTGCACAAATAAAGGTCGAAAAACATAATTTTTATTTTTTTATAAAAATGTTATCAAACTTTCTATAAATCTGAAAATCAATACAATCAGTACAAATTTTAAAAAATCAGTACAATCAGTACACGATTTTTCATCCGTATACATGATTAAAAATCAGTACATCTACTGATCAAATCTGTACGAATGTTCAGCCAATGTATAAGAGATTTAATTTCTCAACATAAATTTCGTACTCTAAAAAAGAAATCATCAGCTAAACAGCCAGTTAAATAAAATACAAACAAACACCTTCCAAATAAGAAAATTTCAATAAATATACTTTTTGTTACCATAAATTCGTATAATGGGCCATAATCAATATTTACTTCTTACAACAAGAACATGTTCCTGTTCTTTTTATTTAGTAGTTCACTTTTTTTGTTTTTGCAACGAAAATATACAAAAAAGTCTTACAACCTGCGTATTTGTTAACCAATTCGCAAACAACACATGTTTTAATAACAGCAAGAGTATGTATTAGGGTGGCACTTAAATTTCAATTTACTTGTACACTAGGGTGACCCTTAAAAAAAGGTTTGTCATTACACCCCTAGTTTTACTGCAAATGGTTGCAAATGGAATAAATTTTTTTTTTTTTTTTTTTGAAAACGTTCAACTGTGTTCGAATATTTTTTATTTGCATTTATTTAATATACTAAAAATTAGATAATGAAATTATGGTTTTATGCGATATCATTTAGCCTGGAATCAAAAATGACACACAAATTTGATTAAAATGCAAAAATGTATTTTTTTAATTAATTTTAAATTAATGTCTAATTTGGAGATGTCGATTGATTTTTTTTAATAAGAGTTGTAATTAAAGAAAAAAATAAATTGCCGGTTATAAATCAACATATGTGCATTAATGTCTGAACCTTTATGAACACATTCGTGCTCATACAAGAAGTCATTCGAGGTCATACATGCCCACCATATAGGATTCATATGAGTGCATATGAGTTCATATATGTAAAAATTGCCTCAATTTTCGTTAATGAACACATATTAACATGTATGGAAATGTATGGACATGTATGATTACATATGTAAATACAACTGAACACATATGATTCCTCATAGGTACACGTAAGAATCATTTATGAACACATATGAATCATTTATGAACACATACGAAACATGTATGGATGCATGTCGACATGTATGAAGCATGTGTGCTCATGTATGAATATATATATATGTCGATTTGTAACAGCGTTGACAATATAATAATACGTTTTTTGTGTGGGGCGACTCCTTTCCAGGAATTTTTAGGAAAATAGATTATTTTCTCAAAAGTTTAATAAAATTTTAATGTAAATGACTGCAAAGCTTTTAAGTTGATAAAAATAATTATTTAACGTAATTTACTGCACATAGGTTTAATGTTTGACCAAAAAAAAAAACACCCACTGGGAAATTTACATAATAATTTCTTTCAGATTTTCACTAAATTTGGATATGATCAAGCAAAAAATAAGTAGAAAAATCTGTAAAAATTTTTCAAATCCACTTTATTGTTTTTGTACTAAATTTTTGTAACAATTTCTAGTAAAAATTTTTACTATTTTCATTTTACAAATTACCGAATTTTTCAAAAAATATTGTTGCTGATTTCAGCAAAACATTTTACTAAATTGCTAAAATTAGCAAACAATTTTGCGTATTTAAAAGATTTTTATATTTATTCGGAATAATAAAACCTACACTTACAAAACAAATTGGCCAAACATACGTTAAGTTGATCATCATATTAAAGAAAATGTTGCATTAATCATATTTATGAAGTTTTCATACAAGAGCGGATCAATAAGTCCGTGACTTTTAGAATGAAACACAGTTTTTTTTTGCAAATCTTCTTTTAGCTCAATACATTTAGTACAACGTTTCTCCAATTTTTGTATACTTTCCAAAAAAATGGGATTTTTCGAGGTCCGAAACCACACTGCCATATGAAATGCCTATTTCATCAACAATC
The DNA here is from genome assembly GCA_021234595.1 of Delia radicum. Lineage (NCBI taxonomy): Eukaryota > Metazoa > Arthropoda > Insecta > Diptera > Anthomyiidae > Delia > Delia radicum. Next base: position 14,724,785 of record CM037853.1, on the reverse strand, counting down.
TCAAGCACTTTTACTCTTCAATCGGCCAACACCATATTGTGGATTTTTCCGATATTTTCGGGTGCATTGACCTCAATTGGCCGTCCAGAACGTTAAGCATCATTTGTACTTGTGCGACCGCAACGAAGGTCAGTAAATCACTTTTTTATCATTGAAATCGATTGTGCAGAGTTCCCATAGTATTTATCAAGCTTTTCCTTAGTTTGATTGGCGGTTTTTTTTTCGCAAAAAAATAATGTTTAATGAGCACTCGAAATTCACTTTTTTTCTATTTTAAAAAAATCCACGAGGTTGTATGTTTTGAACAGCTGTTAAACGCAAAGTAAATGACGGAACTTGCTCAAAATTTGACAGTAGTCTATTAACAGGTAGTACTTGATGGGAAAAGTGTTGCATTTCATATAACTACGATGGAAGTTCGAAAAGTCACGGAGATATTGATCGGCCCTCGTAAATACGACAAAGAGTTTTATAATTGAAGATAAATATTGTAAAGATCTTAATTATTTCATAAGGGTTGCCTAATATTTATTTCCAAAAATCAATTCTGGTCTTTTTTCGGACTCTTTTTTTTAAAATATTACAAAATATAAAAACCGCAATACGACCACTCTCATGGAAAGTCTGGTTGATGAGATTAGAGAAAAATTGGAAAGCAAAAATGTTGTTGTATTAGTCAGGTTGGATTCGAGTAGGGCTTTTGAGTCAGTATGTCACGAAGTATTATTGAATAAACAATATTCGCTATTTTCCTTTTCTAAAACTGCCTGTTTGTTGATTTCTTCTTTTTTATTAGGCCGAAAACAGTTTGTACAATGCAGGGAAAGGTGTTCATCGCCCAGAGATATCTTTCGAGGTGTCCCACAAGGGTCTATATTAGGACCATTATTTTTTAGTGCTTACGTTAACGAAATCTTTGACAGCATACCTGGCATTTGTAGTCACTTATATGCGGATGATCTTCAGTTATTGGTCGCAGCAAAAAAGGAGAATATTAGTTTTTTATCGACTAGCATTCAGAATAGTTTACAACAGATTGAAAGTTGGTGTGGGGATAATTTTATAGTGCTTAACGTATCAAAATCTAAGGCAATGATATTTAATGACGGTGGTATTATTGTGCCAAGAATCTTCTTAAACAATCTGGAAGTTAGCTATGTTAGTTGTTTTAAGGCGCTCGGTTTTTATATTGATAACAAACTTGGATTTGATTGTCACATAAATTTTCTTTTCTCACGTTTGTCGTTTGGGTTGCGAAAGCTTTACAGTATTGATTGTTATTTACCTTTGCAAACCAGAAAGTTGGTAGCTCATGCTACTCTAATGCCAATTATTTTATATGGGATAGAAATATATACTGGTACAACTGAATCTAATGCTCCGTCTGGAGAGATATTTTAATAGAATTTTACGATATGTATATACACTAAAAGTGCGAGACCATGTAACTGCTCATGTGATAGATTTTTTGGGATGCTCGTTTAAGGCTTTTGTAAAGTAAGACTAATGACACTTTTTTATAAAGCGCTTAAGTGCGGGTCACCAAACTACATTGTGTCCAGGTTTTGTTTTGGAAATTCGTCAAGATGCAGGTCATTATTTGCTCCAAGGTTTCATTCGTTAGTCATGAAAAGGTCATGTATAGTTAGAGTTTGTAGTATCTGGAACTCTGTTATACCGTATTGTGAAAGGCATTTTGCTCACTCGGTGAAGGAATTTAAGGGAAAATTATCTTCACATTTATGAATGCGTTGAATCATTATGTTGGTAGTGGATATTATAAAAGATATGTGACAAAAGACAAACTAAATTTGTATACATTATTAGGGAAACATTTCCATATCCATAGTTAGGGTTAAGAAAATAATTTAAATACTTATAATTTAAGGTAATTACAAATTGTATGTGCCATTTGAACAACTATGTAATCGTTTTGGCCTAATGGGCTTTTAGATTATGAATAAATAAAATTGAAATTGAAAATACTACACTTCTATTTTCATTATTTGATTAAAAAAAAAAGACATCATTTCTGTGTTCAACATTTTATATACCATTCGATCCATCGAAACATGTGTGTTCCAATTATATAAAATCGAAAATATGCTCCCATTTGTTAGGTTTTCACTTAAAACACAATTGAGCTTCTACTGTAAATATTTGTAGTTGTTTGTAGTATTTTTATTGTTAAATGAAGAAGCAGTTATTTGTCGAAGAAATTTCAGTTTTGGCTACAATTGTAGTTCACCAAAAAAAACATCAAATAACTATACCATGAATTACTATGAATTTCTATTCAATGCACTATGAATTTCCATACACCTAAAAACTAGATTTTCGAAAACATTATTTTAAAAATATAAAAATTTTGAATAAACTAGTTTCTGTTAAATATGAACTCCCTAATTTCTTATGCATTTTATATGATCATGAACTATAAAAAATAACGCTGCAACAAAAAACAAATCTTTCTTTAAAAGTATAATTTAACAGCAAAAAAAAAAATCTTCTTGCATTACTACAAACACGATTTTCACAAATGTTGGCAATTATTTATCAACCAATGAACTAAAGTATCAAAAACGAACACTTAAATCGAAAATATATTGTGTTGAATTGAGGGAATCCTTTTTGTAGATTTATTTACTAGGTTGATGTCATTTGTTTAAGATTTCCTCAGTCCATTTGAACTTACTAAATGAACGAGTAGGAGATGGAGAAGATGATGAGGATGATGATGTTGATGATGGGACGGAATGGCGTTTTTTTTTTTTTTGTCTTATTCTCAAAACAATTGAGCAGTAAATATTGAGATTTATGAGCCATGTTTAAACATTTGATGTAACCCAACTTAACCAAGTGTTAAGCAATAATTCTTTAACACAACATAAAAAAAAAACAAGAACAGAACAACATCAAAAAATGTAGTTTAAATTTGTAGCTGTTGGAACATGAAGAAATGAGAGATTTTTTATAAAGGATGTCTTCCTCTCTATGTTTTTTCTGTTTTTTTTTATGTTATTTTAGCAGAAGGTGGTGAATAAACAAATGTTTAACATAATTCAAATAACAAAATATTAAGATTTATGATAAGATTATTCAAACAAAAAAATTTGTTTAAATGAAAAGCTGCAATTTTGTTTCAATTTTAAAGATCTGTTATTTTATTTGGAATTTTGGAATTGTGGAATTTTGAAATTCACCCACTTTAAATAAGTGATATTTCTTGGTACCATCAGATTCTTTTGAAGTCTGATAAAAAAAAACTTCTTTATTTGCTTTTTAACTGAAAAAGAAAAATTAACATTTAAACGATTTTTTGTTTAAACAAAACATCTTACACTAAGAAAATAAAATTTTCGTAATGAACAGTCCTAATAATGTTATTACGGGAAATTTAACTATTTGAGCATTTTTTTTTTTTTTTAATTAAACCAATACTCAGGGGATGCCCCCTACTCATGCAATGCATTGTATTGATCAGGCTAATGGGTATGGGAAGGAGGAAAGAGGGAGTAGTGTTTGTGAATATTTGATTTAAATTTTTCTAAATTGTAACTAACAGGGAAGACTTCTGCGGGAAGTTTGTTCCATATACGAATCGTTCGACTAAAAAACGAATTTTAGTCGTTGTGCGAAACACAGGACAATCAACTTAAACAACGATCAATTTAACCAACAGATATCTGCTGAAATGTAGTACAATGTTAGAGTAAAAAACTCTCTTTTCGGTCTAACCAACCACCATTAGTTAAATGAAAAGTCTAAATTTCAAACGGTACTCCAGTGGTACTCTCGCTTTAAAATAGATATTTTTTGATAAAGCTTTATACGCTTCTTCAAAATTTGGCAAACGAATTTTTTTTTTCTCATTTGCAGTTGTTAAAATATCGCGGTTTTTATATTTACATCATACACTCCCATTATTCGTATATTTTGCATAATGTTATCTTTAATTTGAGTGTAATTATGTCGGTGCTTGTATCAGAATATCGCACTGGTATTGCTTTTTTGGTTCTATCCTTACACTAAGGATATTATGTAGCTAACGACGACAGCAATTGTAGTCAAAAACAAATGAAATTTCACTTGAAGGAAGGACGACTAACATTTCATTAAATTCAACTAACATTCAATTAACATGGTTTGTTTTTTTAAATGAACTACAAGGTTAGTATAAAATTAAGTTTGTTCTACAAATGACTGATATCACATTTAAAATAAAGAAACTGTAGTACAACCCAACCAACTACAAATTTTTAAAGCACAAGTTCCCTGAGTGCATAAATGTAACACATGTTAAAAATTTTTAAAATTGAATCATTGCTAGACATCCCAATAAAAATAATAAAAATCCATTGAAAATATCCGGAAATATTTAGAAAAGAATTACAAATTTTAATTAATTTCCACATGCCACCATGGTTCCAAATCAGAAATTCAAAAAAAAAAAAAATTTGAAATCGGTAAATTCGTCGAAGTGTGTATAACAAGTTGGAACTTAGACACAGAGAACGAAGCCGATCGGCTAATAGCCGCGGCTAAGCCGCCGCCGATCACTTTTCAGGTACTCGAGCCGCCGCCGACCTGATCGGCTAATTTCGGCTACAAAATATTAGCCGACTATATCAGATGAGCCGACTATATCAGCTGAGCCGACTATATCAGCTTAGGCGATATTTCTTTATCTAAATTCATTTTAACTAAAAAATCATATTATTTTAAGAATCCTCCGCCTTCATCCGGCTTTTAGTACCCACCAATCTGGCAACCATGGGTTTTCATTATGAATTCTCTAGAGTTTTCGAAATGTGCCGTTATATTGCGCTTCACTAGAAAAAGAAAAAGTAAATTTTCCAAATCTTACAATGGCTCAAAAAAATATAAAAAACTTATTTCATACTACACAAGCTAATCCCACAATTTCATCTGATTCTGATTCTAACTCAGATGCTTCTACTGATGTAAATACATTTATTTCAAAATCTGCCGATATAGCATATTATGAAGACTTGTTTAAAAGAAAAGATGATATAAAAAAAATGGCAAAGGTTTAAGTAAACCTAACGGGTTTATCGGAATGTTGGAAGCATTTTTGTAGTCTATACAGAAAAGATAGACACATATTGGAAAACATGAAATTTTGTAAAATTTGCTTAGATTACAAATAAATAAGTGAATTAAATTATAATACATTTTTTACCCATCGGCTTAGTCGATTTTTTGTCGCCGCCGAGTTTTTTTTCGTTTAGCCGACGCTACCGAAAATTGTTCGGCTTTAGTCGACTTTCAGCTGCCGCCGAGTATATTGTTGACTAGCCGCCGCCATCGACAATTTAATGTCGGCTTCGTTCTCTGCTTAGACATCGCCAGTATTTTCCGGCAAATTCTCACAATTGTAGTTTTAGCTCAGCATTTGTTTTTCGAATATCTTTACCGAAATTCATTAGTTTCGGGTACAAATATGATGAAGAAACAGGCTAGGTACTTCGAAGAATCCATAAAAACCTGAATATCACCAAAATAAGTCAAATAAAACATTCATATTAAAAAAAATATATATATAAATATTTTTTAATTACTTATAAGACGATGAGGGTTTATGGTAAATATTTAGTGGGAGTGTGGTGTGGGCGTGGTTCGTGCTAAAACTTTTCGAATTTATGCCAAAGAAAATGGATTTGAGCATACCACACATACCAAAGCAAAAAAAATATTCTTTATATAAAAATATATTATTAGCACTACTACTGAAGAATTATCCTCTTTTTGCAGCAACTTTGTTACAAACACATTTTTACAAATACATTTTTTGATAGATATAGGGTACGCTGAGTCTAAATCTGGCAAAAATTTGTTTTTCTGATTTGTTGTTTTTGAAATATCACAGTTTCTATATTTACGTCTTACGTAGTTAATCTTTTTATATAAAAATTGTATTATTTTCTAAATATTTCAGGACATTTTCAATGGATTTGAGATTTTTTTATACAAAAGGGTGTTATGTGGATTGTTTAGCTTACTCATAGCGATATTTTTCTTTTAGCAAACATAAAAATTATAAGTATAGATTTGAAGGCCTTATTGTATAAACATGTTTTCTGGACATCCATTGATTAATATTTGATAGAATCCTTGCACTCGGGGAACTTCTGCTGTAAAACTTTGTAGTTCTTTGGGTTGTAATACAGTTTTCTTCATTTTTAAATTAAATGTCAGTAATTTTTAGAACAAAGTTAATTTTTTACTAACCTTGTAGTTCATTTAAAAAAACAAACCACATTAAATGACTGTTTTTTGATTTTACATTAACTTTTTACTATTTTATTTTACATTAATTTTTTACCGTCGTTTTTTGTTGATTAAGAAAATAAATTTTTGTTTATTTTATACTAACAATTGATAGTAATTTTTTGAACAGTAAAAACAAATGACAAATGTTAGTTGAATTTAGTGAAATGTTAGTCGTCCTTTTTTTTTAAGTGAAATTTCATTTGTTTTTGACTACTATTGCTGTCGTTGGGACAGATTTGTATTTACCGTACGTAAGGTTATTAAAAAGTATGTATTTCAGAGAGAGGTTCTGCAAAAAAAAATAAATTTTGTCGAGTAGTGCTATTAAATGAAAAGTTTAAATCTTATATATAAAATTCTCGTGTCACAATGTTCGTTCCCGTACTCCTCCGAAACGGCTTGACCGATTGTCATGAAATTTTTTGAGCATATTGAGTAGGTCTGAGAATCGGCCAACATCTAAAAATGGGCATGATCGGATCAGTGGGCGTGTCAGCTCCCATACAAAGTAAATATTTAATATCATATATCTACAGTTCTATAATAGCCAGAGTCTTAGAAATTTGTGCACATTGATTATATTATGAATAGTCATGGGAAAATTGGGCGGGATAATAACAGTGGGCGTGGCAGCTCCCATACAAAGTGATTATTTAGCTCATATACAAAATTAATATTAAATATCTAGGGTTCTATATTAGCTATATAGCCTTCAAATTTTGTACGAGTCCATCAATTACAAATATAAGTAGTCGAACTGAAAATGGGCGGAATGGGATAAATGGGCGTGGTACCAAAAGCAAAAAACAAATAAGCATTAAAATAAATTATCACATTCAAGACTTTTTGCAAGGTTATTTAATAATGTTGTTCAAAAATTGTTTTAGCGTTCCTCATAGTCCTAGAATAAAGGCGATAGAAGGACAAAGAGGCGTTGGGCTTCCTATGAAATTACAAATTTTAAAATGATTTACTAATGTGAATTTATTTTTTTAATTATATATTTCCGTAAAAAATTTTTCTTGATTTAAAGAATTAATTACAATTAAAATTTGAAGGCAAAGCAACGTTTGCCGGGTCAGCTAGTATATCTATAATAACAAATATAAACTAAACAGGAATTCTTAAAAACTAAAAATAACTACCCGGTTAAAAAGCAACATATATGAATCCATTTCTGAACATGTATGAACTCAATCATGCTCATACATGAAGTGGTTATTTATGTCCATATACTACCATATATGCTCATAAGGTATATATGAATATTACCTCACTAAGTAATGCACACAGATGAACATATATGATTCCTCGTATGAACATATAAGAATCTTTTTATTAACACATATGAATCATGTATGAATACATGTGGACATGTATGAAGCATGTGTGTTCATGCATATATCCATATATGTCGATTTTTAACAGTTTAAACTGCTACTGCTAAAATAATTTTTTAGTAGTTGTTTATTGAAGTTCTCAAATAACTGCATCAAACAACTGCTACACAAATAGAGTATTTAACTTTAATTGCAGTTAAAAACAACAAATACTGATTACTGATGTAATATTAATATATGCACTTAGATATGTATATAGGACGACTGCAAATGTAGTTAAAAACAACTGAAATTTCACTTGAAAAAAATACGATTTACATTTCATTAAATACGACTAACAGTGTTATTTGTAATTTTTAGTGTTCTCAAAATGAACCACAAATGTAGTAAAAATGAACCAAATATGTAGGTAAAATCATAATATAATAATTGTATGTCATTTGTTTGTTTTCTTAAATAAACTACAATTGTCTCACATCTCAAATTTTTGTCTCAGGTTCGTAACTATTTTCCAATTATGCACACAGAGAAAAATTTTGATATTTGCCGACTGATATTTGGTTAATACGACATAAATTCGGTTAATACGAATTTCAGTCGTTTGATACAACTTAACATTAGATTTTAAAACAAAGTTCGGTTAATTCAACTAAATTTTTGTTGCAACACCAAAAATATTCAGAAATCTAATGTAAATATCGTTGTACTAACTATATTTATAAGTTGTTACCATTAAAATACACCTTTCAATTCGGTTGGCACTTTATTTCTCTATGTGTGTCTGCCTATGTAGTAAACGCTAATGCATTTTCATGATTACCAAACTAATCATCAGGCGTCTTGTATGGTGCCATCTGTCTCCTTTTTATATTTTAGCTTAAATAAACTATATCACATACAAATTATAATTATTGTAAATTAACATTTAACAATAATCAAAGATTACGATGTTTCAGTATATATATTTTTTTTTTTTTTAATTCTGATCTTCCTATAAAACCGTTCCTTTTATCCAATTCTTAACTTTTAAAAAGTTTAAAAAGTTTTTTTTTAAATTTTAAAACATGTTTCTTATTTCTACAACATAAAAGCTGTTCAAACATGCAAAAATTCACATAAATTTTATAAATTATTATTATTTTTTATTTCTTTCAATTTTATGGGTGTGTCATACTAACGGTTTTCATTGTTTGTTGCTTTGTAACTTCTTTTCTTAAATTTTTTTTTAACTGATTTTTTTTTTTTCTTACAAACAATAATAAAAAAATCTATTTATTTAACAGCAAGAAAAAAACTGTAAATTTCTTTTATAAATGTTGTTGGACGTTTCTACCTTTAGTTTTCTCATTTCAAACAAATAACAATTCATCAGCAAATTTGTTTGCCTTGGTGACCCACTAAAGCCCATAATTCAAATGGAAATGACATGTGACTACTACCATTGCAATGAAATCAAGCAACACTAGCGATAAATGTTGGCTAAGAAAACTGTTTAAGCATGCGTATTTTAAAACCTAAAGAAAAATATCAGAAAAACAAAGGAATATAAACGCCTTCAGTTGTAAACTAATCTCAGTGATATAACAAATGTTTTATAAGACTTGCGAACAACTACAACGACAATTTAAACAACTACACTTAGTATAATCCATGGATTAAACTACGAAAAGTATGTCAAAACAACAAAAACTTTTGTAGAATAAATACATTTTCTTTTATTTTACGAAAGTTTTTGTTATTTTGACTAAATATGTCCCAGGTTTTTCTTATATTAAATTATTCATAACGATTTTGATTTAAATTGAAAGTTTTAAATGCAGAAGTAATGAGAATAAATGTTATGTTTTACTGTGAAGAACGTGACAAGAGAATGTCAATGAAAGCAAATCAAAAAATTATCATTAGAGGGCGGCTCAATAAGTTTGTGACTTTTTGAATGAAACACAGTTTTTTTTGCAAAAAAAAACAATATTTTTCAACATAATCTCCTTTTAGCTCAATACACTTAGTCTAACTTTTCTCCAATTTTTGTATCCCTTCCCAAAAATAGAATTTTTCGAGGTCCATAAAATAGGCATTTGTGTGATCAGTTATTTCATCATTTCATCTCTTTCCACCGAGCCATTTCTTTAATTTTGGAAATAGCAAATAGTCATCGGGGGCTAAATCCGGAGAATATGTATGATGAAGTACCAATTCGTAGCGCAATTCATGGAATTTTGCATTGAGACTGCAAGATAGTGCACCTGTGCATTATTTTGATAAAAAAGAACTTTTTTCTTGGCCATATGGGGTCTTGTTTTTTAAAATCCTCGTTAAATCGGTGCAATAAGTTGGCATAATATTCGCCGTTTATTCTTTTTCCCTTTTGAAGGTAAGCGATGTGGATTATCCGGCGTGCATCCCACAAAACTGTTGCCATCACCTTATTGGTCGACAAACTTACCTTGGCCTTCTTCGGAGCCGGTTCACCTGGACAAACTCATTGTTTAGACTGCTGCTTGGTCTCCGGAGTGTTGTAATGGATCCATGTTTCATCCACAGTTACAAAACGCCGCAAAAACTCATTCGAATTGCGGTTGAACAACTCCAAACAATCCTTTGAAGTTGTCACACGATTACGTTTATGGTCAATTGAGAGCAAATGCGGCACCCATCTTGCAGACAGCTTTCTTAAACCCAACTAATCATTTAAAATCGAAACCACAGCCATATGAAATTCCCATGGCATCAACAATCTCTCGCACTTTTAGTCTTCGATTCGTGGATTTTTTCGACATATTCGGGTGTATTGACCTCAACTGACAACCACTTTTTACCATTGAAATTGATGGTGCAGAGTCCCCATAGTATTTATCAAGCTTTTCATTGGTTTGATTGACGTTTTTCTTTTCGCAAAAAATAATGTTTAATGAGCACTCGAAATTCACTTTTTCCATTTTTAAAAAATATACGAATGAACAGCTGTTATATGCAAAGTAAATGACGGAACTTGCTTAAAATTTGACAGTAGTCTATTAACAGGTGGTACTACGAGGGAAGTTCGAAAAGTCACTGACTTATTGATTCGCCCTCGTATCGCTTTAACATGGCGTTCTCAGTGGCACCTGGTGCGTGCTACAAACACTGCGATTCCATGTTACTCAGGATTTAAATAATTTTAAGAACAATATTATTATATTTTTGATGGTAATTTTGCTTGTAACTTTTAAAAGTGTTTCAACTACTTTAGGTATAACTTTCTCAGCATAAAAGAAAATAAATTAAAAAATTTTGTGGATGCTAATCATGTTGTTGCAAAATCTATTACATGTTGAAAAAATATGTGCCCTCAGTGGAGAATAAGTGGTAGCTCTCCAAAATCTGTAACTCTGTTTTTTTTTTTCAATATATTGAATTTTTATTTTTTTCTTCATTTTGAATTGTCTGGTTGGATTAGAAAACACTAATTGTTAATAAATGTAAGAGAAGATGAAAAAAAAATCTTGTGGGGATCAAAGCAACCACGGAAAATCGGTGATGTTAGTTAAATGCCGGAACGAAAGAAAATCTCTACATATTTATTAGAGTATGTCAGAAAAGTATAAAGTTTCTTTGTTTTTGGGATATCATCACTTTTTAAAATGTGTCGGCATCAATAAAAAATAATTGAGTTACTATTTTGTTTAAATTCCAACTCCTTTCACTGGCGCGCGGCAGCCAAAAACGTTGATTTAGGAATCCTTTTTCTGCAGAGCTAAAAGAGTTGTATTTATATGAAATTTGAATTCACCTTTCGATTCTACATCAAAAATTATTTTAAAAATAATATTTTGACCCGTTTTTAAAGTGTATCATTTGGGAAATAAATTTTTTTTTAAAACTTATAAAATACATGTAAATTACACATAGTCAAAAAGCATTTTTTTCTGAGAAAAATGGTGGAAAGTTTTCTAAAAAGCTCGTTATAAATTGAAAATAACATAAAAATAATCTCGATGTATATAAAAACAAAAAACTAATATAACTGTAAAAAATATTACTTGAGCCAGAGTACACACTAAAAATTTTTTATATAAATAGAACATTTTTGGTCTTCAAAATTTAGTAACGTCATGATGCTTGTTAGGAAAAGACCTAACCACGTGGTTGATTACTAAGAAGACAAGAATGGAGCAACATTGATTATTAATAGGTTTTTTGTTAAAGTTCTGCCTATTATATAGGCTCTAGCTTTTCTAAAACTTCGGGTTCTGATGAGATCTTTAGCCAGATCGAAATACTAGTATCAACCTAGCTAATATGTTTGATTTGCTTTATTTTTGTAAATATACGGAGGTTGAAAGCTCGTTATAAATTGAAAATAACATAAAAATAATCTCGATGTATATAAAAACAAAAAACTAATATAACTGTAAAAAATATTACTTGAGCCAGAGTACACACTAAAAATTTTTATATAAATAGAACATTTTTGGTCTTCAAAATTTAGTAACGTCATGATGCTTGTTAGGAAAAGACCTAACCACGTGGTTGATTACTAAGAAGACAAGAATGGAGCAACATTGATTATTAATAGGTTTTTTGTTAAAGTTCTGCCTATTATATAGGCTCTAGCTTTTCTAAAACTTCGGGTTCTGATGAGATCTTTAGCCAGATCGAAATACTAGTATCAACCTAGCTAATATGTTTGATTTGCTTTATTTTTGTAAATATACGGAGGTTGAAAGCTCGTTATAAATTGAAAATAACATAAAAATAATCTCGATGTATATAAAAACAAAAAACTAATATAACTGTAAAAAATTACTATGAATAATTTGGCAGATTCCGAAGAAATGCCATTTTGAATGAATTGTGCTTCTGCCAGAGCGAACCAGAGAGCAGCATTCAATTTCCAGAACTTTGGTAATTTTATATTATTCCTGGCTGAATTTGAAGTTGCAACGCCTGGAGTTGTTGTTGTTAATGTAGTTGTTGTACGTGGCATATTCATATCACGTCGGGGTCATCAATTATAAAATTATGACAAATACGAAATTTTATTTTTTTATATTTTTTATTTAAAAAACGAACTAATTTTTGAAAGAAATTACAAACGACTAATCTAAAATTATTTGACAAAAATATTATTTGACAAAGTTTCATTTACAGAGTTTCAAACATCCTAAAACCAAGTTTTTGTGATGAACTTTAATATTTATATTAATAATATAAAGAAAGCGTATATTGTCACCTAAAATGCAAAAGAGCGTAACTAACAAAGTTTCCAAACCGGTTATATTGATGATTATAATTGATTTAGCTGAACTACATACATACACAAGATTTTTTGCTTCTACGAAAACAATAGAGGTTTTATAAATAAAGTTTAAATCTTCCATATTTTTGTTTTCGCGCATTTTTTTGGTTGCCCTGTAAAATATTGAAGTAAGGTTGTGTGATTATGAAGCACTGCATCGAAATACATTTCGTCACAAAATTGTTTGGTTCTATGATTAAAACTACACTCAAGAACTAGACTCAAAATGGCAATATTTACCCCAAATTTAGTAGTACACTTAAAAAAGAAAGTAAGTAAAGTTTTAGTCAGTAGGGTGCTTTCAAAAAAATTGCTAATGTCAGCAAAATCTCTTGCTGAAAATCAGCGAGCTCATTTTTAGCAACAAAATTAGCGGATTCAGCAAAAGTTTTGCTTACACTTGGTGGATTAGAAATTAAAAAAACCCATGCTAAAAATTAATGAAATTTTTGCTGAATGTTAGTAGACTGAAAAAAACTCAAAAAATTTGTAAGAAATTTGTACTTTAGTTAAGTTATTTGCTGAAAATCATAAAACATATTTTTGTGATTCTTTTAAAAATAATTTACAATAATTGCAAAATATAAAAATGTTCATACTCCCACATTGACGACATAAATTAATGTAATATCTAAAAATATATAAATAATAATACATAACACAAACACAAATTTATTTATAAAGATAAGCAAATGCCGCAGATAATTATAGAAGCGTAACGAAAAATTAACCAAATATGGAATATACAACCCTTTTTAGAATAAGAAAAATGTACCATAAAAATCTACTTAAAATGTGTGGCTTTGTCTTTCGCTTTAGTTGGTCTAGCTGTCTATATATTTGTTTACAATTTTACCATATTGGATTATTAATCGCTATAAACATTTCGTTGAGAAATACACATTTAATCATTATTAAATTTAAATATTTTATTTTGTCTTTTATTAAATTAATAGACAATTACTTTTACAAGCCGGTGACAACACAAAATTTAAGTTGTTTTAATCTGTTTATGTATGAAAAACAGATACAAAAATCTTCCATGGTTGATTTTTTTATATGTCTTACAAGAGTTATACTTTTTAGTATAATTTTCCTCGTATCTACTTGTCATCCACACTAGTAATGTGCTTATCAGCACAATTTTTTTTAGCAAAATAAATTAGTAAAATATAAGTTCAAAACAGTTAAGTGCAATCATAACAATCTATAGGTAAAATACACGAAAACCGTTGTTCATTTTACGAAAGTTTTGGCTATTTTGACATTACGAAAAAATTTGTAGAATATACAAATCACATTTCGTAAAGTTTTGCAAAAACTTTTTTTAAATAAAAATGTGGTGCATACCTTACGGGTTTATTTTAAAATTAAAAAAAAAAAAATGTAATGGTGCCACACCAGAATCGAACTCACGATTTCAGTGACGTCCTGCTGTGTTGAAGTAGACCCCTCTACCATTTGCACCAAAGTAGCTGATGGAATACAACAAACTAAAAAGGAACTTAAGTCGAAAATATTATGAAATTTTTATGAAAACTAGAAAAATATCCTACAAATATTTAATAAAAAAGGTAAAATGGCAATTAAATATTTGTATTATTTTTATTGAACTAAATAAAATAATATAATTTTTTTATAAATATATCAAATAATATATTAAAAAACAAAATAAAAAAATAATAAAATAATAATAATAAAAAACTTAAATAACATTTTCAAACTAATTGCATTTTATTATTAAATATTTTATCTTTTTAAATATTTGTTTTATTGAATTTCATACTAAACCCGGCAAATAAAGTGGAAGTAGTGTTTTCGGGTCCTCTTTAACTTGTTTTAGGATCCTCTTTATTACACAAAATACAAAATATCCATTTATATCAAAACACAAAAATAGTAATAATGAAATAAAAAAATAAAACATAGAAATTTAAAAAACATTAATAAACAAAAAAATATAAACATTACAAATTTTTGTACAATGTACTAAAAAATATTACGAAATCAGGTTTGTATTTTTTACGAAATTTGTAAATTTATATAATTTGTTTTATACAAAAGTTTTGTAATATAAACAAAATGTTTGTACATTCTACGAAAAAAAATTTACGAAAAATATATTTGTATTTTTAAGCATGGATTATTATGAGTGTGCTGAATAAGTATAACTAAAATTTTAGCTGAAAACATAACTTTAGCAAAAATTTTGCTGAAAAATAGTATACCTGATTTACAAGACGGTTTACTAACTTTTCTACCAACTTATTTTTTTGAGTGTATGCAAATAAGAGTTTATTTTGCTAAAATCAACAGACTTTGTTGCTAAAAAAATTCTAGATTGCTAATTTATAAGGGCAGACTTTTAATCGCATAAAAAAAACTTTAAAAATTTCACATTTCTTACTGATTATTTTGTCTACTAATATTTAGTGAATGTTTTTGCTGATTTTAGCAGATTATTTTGTTACTTTCAATTAACTAAAATAAAATATATAACTAAATATGAGTAAATTCAACAGCTTTATTTTTGCTATTCTTATGTTCCTAATAATTATTAAAAAAAAATATCCAAATTTTAGCAGTGTTTCCCAATATTGTCCAATTTTAGTAGCTTTTTTTTCTATTTTTACATGTTTATTTCTATGAGTGTGTTTATATGTATCTTTTCTTTTCTCTCAACTTCGTCTAGACAAGCTGTGACATCTATACAACGTTTGTGTTTTTTTTTTTTGTTCTCTGTGCTATGGACGTGTTTATCAGCACAATTTTGGTAGCAACAAAAAAATAGTTAAACATTAGTTCAAAATTTGTTTTTAGTAAAACTGTTTAACTAAATTTTTGCTAAAAACTCAATTTCAGCAAAAAAAAATCTAGAAGTCTATTTTAAATAGCCGTTTAACACAATTTTAAACACACTTTTCTTATTAGTGTAGAAAAAATATATCTAATATCAACAATTTTTATTTATTCATCTTAAAAGTACTTGGCAATGAAATATTTCATGACATAACCTTTAATGACTTATTGCCAACGACGTTTTTTGTAGGGTATTTTTTGCAACAAATAACGGCGCCTAAACAGTGAACAAGACTTGAACTAATTGTTCAACATTTTTGTACAATTGTTAGACTATAGCATTATAATGTTCTCCTGCAGTTTTTAAAACAATATGTAGGCGTTCTTGTAGAATTTTGCAAAAAAAAAAAAAAAAATTAATGTTAGAAACATTAAAACCAACAAAACCTTGATTGTAGTTTTAAAAAGGTTTGAACCAAAAAAAAAACACTTTTAAAAGCCCTTTAACTATGACTACTGTTTAAAAAAATCAGCTTAACCTTTATTAGATTTTAAATAACAATCACACAAATATCAAATCATTAATATTGTTTTGGTTTTTGGCCTAAAGATTTATGTTGACTTCTGTTTGCGGTTCATAGGGTTTTCAAATTCTCTACTTTTTTCAACACCCGATAATCGGGAATTTTTTTCAAATATTCCTAGGAATTCTCGGGATTTTGTAAAATCTTCTTTTTCTTGGTAAAAAAGAAAATATATAATTAAATTTAAGAATCACTGATAATTGAGCAATATTTTTAACATTTTTTTACCAAGAAAAACTAAAAAATATTTTGGTTCGAAACTTTTAAATAAATTGTTTTTATATAGTGGATGTGACATATTTCTTAAAAACTATTCATAAGGCCATTCTGAGAGAAACCTCTTCATATTCAAATGCCTAGTAAGCGAAAATTTTCATAATTTATAATACAGGGTGTCCGCCGGGAAGGTATACTACTTTGTTTGGTAAACATTAGTCTTGACAGTTCATATTTGGCAGTCGTGAAGTAGACACGTGGCATATTTATTATGGATAAAATATTCGATAAACCAACGTGTTTTAATCGTTAAAACGTTTTATCAAAATCAATTATCGATTACTGTGACGATGAGAAATTTACGTGAAATTTTTGGGAGGAACGACGTGCCAACAAAACGCACTATTTATCGTGTAATGAATGATTTCGAAGAAAGAGGGTCTGTAGGTGATAGGCCCAAGCATCGACAACAACGTACTGCAAGATCGGCTGAAAACATTGCTGCTGCTCAAGAAAGTGTTCAAAACAATCCATCAACCTCAATTCGACGCCGTGCTCAGGAGCTTATTCTTCAAAGAACAACTTTGGCCAAAATTTTGCACAAGGATTTGCATTTGTTTCCATTTAAAATTCAGTTGACACAAGAGCTTCTTCCACAAGACCATTTACGCCGCCGTACATATGCCAATAGGGTGTTACAGCTCGCCCATGACAACCCCGATTTTCATGAAAAAATCATAATGAGTGACGAGGCACATTTTCATTTGAATGGATATGTGAATAAACAGGGCGGTATGAAACAAGACCCCAATGAAATAAGGCCCCAAACCGAAAATGAAATAAGGCCCCAAAAATTTCGATAAAAAAAAATTGGGGTGTTATTTCACTTTTTGAGACTTTATTTCATTTTTTTTTTTTTGGGACTTTATTTCATAATGAAATAAGGCCCCAATATGAGAAATGAAATAAGTCCCCAAATAATATTTTTGAGGTGTTTTTTTCATTTTCTTAAAAAGCACAATTTTTAAGTAATATAAGCAAATAACCGTTATAATTACTGCATGAATTATCAAGTTATTAATGTAAATAGTTATTTGCTATAAGTAAGTGAGATTATACCGTGTAGTAATTTTGAAGTTTCTTTTATGTCGCACGCAGAAAAAAACTTTATTTCGCGAAGCCGCCTGCCGCGTTTTACGGAGGAAAAAAACCCCTAAGAAATCTTATATTTTTAAGACATCAAGTAATTTGTAAAAACAAGTTTTTCTGTGTGGCGGCCTTCGGCCGCTCTTAGGGGTTTTTTCCTGCGTATAACGCGGCAGGCGGCTTCGCGAAATTAAGTTTTTTCTGCGTACGATTATACGATTTACAAATTTAGTTTTATTTTGTGATATACTACTAAAAAATATTAAAAAAAACTGTATTGATATACTAAATATTATTAATCTTTAGTGTCCGACCGAACAGTTCGGCCAGAAAATGCATTTGGTCTGTATTCGTTATTTTAAAGCATTATGGACAAATTTGGGCTGATTAGATGCTATTTTGAGTGTCAAACTTAAAGAAAAGTCCGTAGTTAAGCAATGAATTCACTGTTCGGCCTCAGAAAGTTCGGCCAAATTGAAAATAGTTCGGCGGCCGAACTTTTAACTATGTAGCTAAACTTCGGCTTTTCTCTTAAATTTTATACACAAAATCGAATTAAGTCGCCTCAACAAACATGTTTCCAATACCAATATTTGTCATCATTGCCTCTAGATATCAAAAAAACCGACAAAATATAGGTTTTTGGCCGAACTGTTCGGTCGGACACTATTAATCTTTTTATTTTAAAAAGGCTGAAAAAAAAATCGCGCAATTTTTTTTTCAGCCTTTTTACTATGTATTAATTATATAATTTTGTTTTTTTTATTGGGGCCTTATTTCATTTTCAAAATGGGGCTTTACTGCATTACGAAATAAAGCCCCAAAAATTGCGGCGTTACTTCAATTTGTTTTGGGGTGTCGTTTCATTTGGTTGGGGGTTTATTTAATTTTTTTTTTTTTGGTATTGTTTCATAATGAAATAAAGCCCCAAAAAATGGGGCGTTTTTTCATTTTTGGTTTGGGGCCTTATTTCATTAGGGTGTTGTTTCATACCGCCAATAAATAGAATAGTCGCTTTAGGCAATGGAAACCCTCAAATTATTCATCAGTCACCTTTGCATCCATTAAAAGTGACAGTCTGGTGTGTAATTTGGTCAGGAGGAATCATTGGACCTTACTCTTTGAAAATGAAAACGGCGTAATGGTAACTGTGAATGGGGAGCGATATCGTGATATGATTAAAAACTTTTTAACGACACAACTGCATGCTTTGGGCTTGATTAACATGTGGTATCAACAAGACGGTGCCACATCGCACACAGCCAGGATTACAATGGAATTACTGCAAGACCTCTTTCTACAACAAGTTATTTCAAGAAATGGTGATGTTGATTGGCCTCCACGGTCGATATCTGAAAAGCAAGGTTTATGCAAACAACCCGGAACGCTTGAGCCACTCAAACAAAATATTCGTGATGAAATTAATGAAATACCACGTGAAATGTGTGAGAATGTAATGAAAAATGTGCTCAAAAGGGCTCGCACTTGTGAGGCTAACAGAGGCTGACATTTATCTGATATTGTATCCCATACATAATTGCCGACATTAAATAAAACATTTGTCAATATAAGATCCATTCTCTTTCATTTAATCAAAAATTATAAACAAACAAAGTAGTATACCTTCCCGGCGAACACCCTGTATTAAGAGTAATCCTACCAACCATTCCGCTTAAAAAAAGGCAGATTTCTTCCGCATTTCAAACCAAAATCACGCTTTTCCATAATTTAGAACTTCTTAAGACAATCATACACACACAAAAAAATTCATATTATTAATGAATATTTTATGAAAAATTTGCCAATGTACTAATTTATGAACTTTTTCATAACATTTATGAACAGTTCATAAAAAATACTGGGAAAGTTTCTGTCTCGTAAATTATGACAAGGTTCTTAAAATATATGTAGAAACACTTAATATTTATGAAAAAGTACTTAAAAAACTTGCCAATATACAAAGTCCTAATATTTAATAAAACTTGCATAAATTGCAGTAATACTAGAAATTTTATGTACCTTTTCATAAATGCTAGGAATACTTCATAAATAGTTAGTAAATTTCATAACTAGTATGAACCCTTAAAAATATGAACTTTTTCATAAAAAATTATGAATTTTATTTTTTTGTGTGTAAATAATAAAACTTTTTCAAAAGGTTTGGATATCGATGGTGTGTTTAAGTTTTATAAATGAATTTATTTTATAATATAAATAGAACTTGAAGTAAAGTATTTCAAAATTTAAGGATTTTTCTGGTGGGAAGATTTCACCACATTATTGTAGTATTCCAGTTGAAAATATCTTAAGCCTAGTCTGTCAGGTTTTAGAAAGATCTCTTTAGTATCGAAGAATATAGTAAAACTAATTTAAGCATTTTTTACACAAAAATTATTTCAGATAGTCTCTAAAAATTTTGCGAAACGATTTTAGAAAAAAAAAAACGCAGGATTGAGAAAAAACGGATTTTAACACAAAAATATTAATATCTAGCTTTTTGCACCAAAATCCCACGTCAGGCAAATTAAAATTTTCCTAGGCCTATTCCATCAATTTTTTGTCTTTTTCAATTCCAGAAAAGATTGATTATTGAATTTAAATAAAATTAGACAAAAAAAAATTACATAACAAATTAAATTCTTTTTCCTTTTAAGTTATAATTATTTATTTCCAATATTTCGTCTCCACATTGTGTGACTTCTTCAGGGAACAATTATTATAATTATTATTTGTTCTCTGAAGAAGTCACCCTATGTGGAGACGAAATATTGGAAATAAATAATTATAATTTATAAATAAAGGATCTTATCTCGTTTAAAAGGGAAAACAATAATTAAATAAAAGAAGATTAAAGAAAACTTAACATTTTAAAAAAACTAAAGTTGAAAAAAATTTAAACATTTTTAGGATTATATGATTTTTTTAGCTATTTTATGCATTTTTAGTTGAGTAAACATGTATTCCATCAAAATATTCAATTCCCGGGAATCGCGAAGTAAAAAATCAGCAAAATTGGCGGGAGTTCCGTGCCGGGCATGGAATATATTCGAAGAAATTTAGTAAAAATTATGTAAGCATTTTTTTACACAAAAATTATTTCAGATAGTCGCCTAACATTTTGCGAAACGATTTTAGCAAAAAATTACACAAAAATATTAATATCTAGCTTTTTGCACCAAAATCCCATTGTTTCGTCAGGCAAATTAAAATTTTCCTAGGCTTTTTCCATCAATTTTTTTTTCTTAAGATAAAAGGTTAAAATTTGAATTATAGAAAGATGGATTATTGAATTTAAATATAATTAGACAAAAAAAAAATTACATAAAAAATTAAATTATTTTTCCTTTTAAACTATAATTATTTATTTATAATAACTATAATTATTCCTAAATTATAATTATGTATTTCCAATATTTCGTTTCCACATTGTGTGACTTCTTCAGGATATAATTATTATAATTTGATTAAACAAAATTTGTTTTAACAATTAAAAACTTCTATTCATAGCTTTTATTCATGAAATTATAATAATTGTTCGCTGAAGAAGTCACTCAATGTGAAGACAAAATATTGGAAATGAATAATTATTATTTATAAATAAAGGATCTTAACAGCTCGTTTAAAAGAAAAAAGAATTAAATAAAAGAAGATAAAAAAACTTAAAATTTTTAAAAAATTAAAGAAAAATTTAAAAATTTTTAGGATTATATGATTGTTTTGTAGCTATTTTATGCATTTTTTAGTTAAGCAAACATGTATTCCAACAAAAAATTCAATTCCCGGGAATCGGGAAGTAAAAAGTCGGCAAAATTCCCAGGAGTTCCTTCCCGGTCATTCCCGGGTTAAAAACCCTAGCGGTAAACCATAAAATTAAAAAAAGAATTGAAACCACTCAAAAAAACCTTAGGAAATGTAAACAATTTCCTCATTAGCTAAATATTTATTAACAACAAACCAAAAAAATCATTAAATTTTTTAAATAAAACCATAATTTATATTTTTGTTTAAACAGGGGAGTGTTTATGTTTAAAATCATCATCATCTTGATCATCATTGAGTAAGAAAGAAAAGAAAAGTTGTTTTGATTCACAAGAAAAAATAATTATTTAAATTACATGTAATTAATATTTTATTAATAAATAATAACAAATTAACATTTTCAGTTTTTACTAATTAAATTTTTTTTTTATTATTATTTCCAGTCAATTGTAAGTATGTTATAATCGTAAAAATATTAATAAAAAATTATTTAAATTACTTTACTCAAAAATTAAAACCAGTAGTCACAAAACAATCAGTATTTCGTTCATACTTTTAACTTTATTTTTAAACATTTAAAACTATATAAATGTTTTATTTATAAATTTATTTAAATTTTTATGTGCAGATACTTACAAAATTAAGCGACACATTTTCACATAAATTTTTTGTTTTTTTTTTTTGCACTTTGAAAATTGCATCAAAACCAAGCAAAGCATTATTTTCCAACAAGAAGTAATGAGTTACCGATAACACAGTGCAACACGAAAAAAAAATAACCATATACGGACACCACTACGTGATAAAAGACTAAAAAAAAAGACACGTGTCTCCCAATTTTTCCCAAAGTCATATCCTCTTTTGTTTATGGGCCGCCAAAGATTTGGGCCTCGGTATCATTTTCGCAAAAAAGTGATCATTTTCTCAGGCTCATATCTTGCAAACCGTTCAGAATTTCGATTTACTCTCTATGGCAAAGTTGTAGCTCTTGTCATAAAGAACAAAAATTGCGAACATATAAAATCAAAAAAACTTCACCTTCCAGATCAAAATCGCAAAAAACTTAAAAAAATTCGATTTTTTTTACCTTTTTTCCCGTGTTCAGGTCCATAGGTAGCAAACCGTTCAAAATTCAAGGAAACAATCAACTACAAAAATTTACCTAAGATCTCAATAAACAAATTTCTAGAACATATAAACTTCCTGGGAATTGGGTTTGCTACCTATGCACCTGAACAGGAGAAAAAAGAAAAAAAAATTAAATTAAAAAATTTTTCACTTTTGCGCGCTACCTAAACAGTGTTAAGAATCATCTCTAGGAAGTTTATATGTTCTAGAAATTTGTTTATTGAGATCTTAGGTAAATTTTTATAGTTGATTGTTTCCTTGAATTTTGAACGGTTTGCTACCTATGGACCTGAACACGGGAAAAAAGGTAAAAAAAATCGAATTTTTTTAAGTTTTTTGTGATTTTGATCTGGAGGGTGAAGTTTTTTTGATTTTATATGTTCGCAATTTTTGTTCTTTATGACAAGAGCTACAACTTTGCCATAGAGAGTAAATCGAAATTCTGAACGGTTTGCAAGATATGAGCCTGAGAAAATGATCACTTTTTTGCGAAAATGATACCGAGGCCCCAAATCTTTGGCGGCCCATAAACAAAAAAGGAGATGACTTTCGGAAAAATTTGGAAGACACGGGTCTTTTTTTTTAGTCTTTTATCACGTAGTGGTGTCCGTATATGGTTATTTTTTTTCGTGTTGCACTGTGTTATTTATTTCCAATATTTCGTCTCCACATTGCGTGACTTCTTCAGAGCACAATTATTATAATTTGATTGATAAAAATTTTTCAACAATTTAAAAAAATTTTTATCGATAATTGTTCCCCGAATAAGTCAACCAATGTGGAGACGAAATATTGGTAGTTCATAATTATAATTTATAAAATATTTTCAGTATGAAGTCACATATAGTTTAGTTAGACCTTGAATTGGACCATATATAATCATATCGAGCACTATATATATTTGGATTATTATTAAATTAATTTATATAGTAAGATTTGGAGACATATAATTATATCAAAAACCATATAAAAAAAAATTATTCCAATTAAAAGTATTAGATGTATTTGTATATAATGATATAAGCAGTAATGTGATTCCACTCAAAGTCAGATATGACTTTATCATATTATGGCACAATTAATAAATAAAAGCAAAGCTAGAATTTGACTTTTTTGAGAAAAATTTTATAAATTGTTTATTTATTTAAAGTAAAATTAAATGAATTATGTTTACTTGTGCTTTAAATTTGTGAATAGAAATAAAAACTAATTAATTTTAAAATTTGTCAAAATAGTATTTTTTGCTTGTTAACATTTTATTTTTTTTATGAAATGAACAAAGGGCAAATTTATTATTTTAAGAAAATATTTTTATTCGTCCTTGCTAAAATAAATACAAATAACGCATTATTTGAAAGCAAATAAAAAGAATAAACAAAATTACTTTATATTACTACACTTAGAATATTATGTAAGTAGAACCATGGAAAAGGTATTTAAAAACAAATTAAATTTTACTTGAAATTCAACTAACATGATATTTCGATGGTTTTTAATTGCATAGAATGTTTTTCGTTGTCGGTTTTTAAATTTTTATTTATTTTAAACGAAAACCAGTTGAAGTTATTTTACACAATATAAAATTATTACTGGAGTAATTTCTGGCATTTGCTAATATTTAGTATTAATATTAAAAATAAATTCTGCTAGCCCCGGTAGGCTAGTTGGTAGCGTGCTGGCTTATCAGTGCGGGGGTCGTGGGTTCGATTCCCAGCAGAGGCACTGGTCTGTTTTCGCTTCAAAGTGCCGAAAGACATAGTAACTAGTGCTCGGTAAGGGTAAGGGTAATAGTATATAATTTGTAATTATATGATTATTAATTAATAATTAATAAAATTAAATATTCTGCTAAAACTATCTAACTATCTACTAAATGTACAGTGGGTAGCACTTTTTTCACCTAAAGGTTGAAACTGGAAAATATTTGACACTAGAATGATGAATCCAAATCTGGTCTCAGAATCAATCACCGACGTCAGGTGTTCGAGCTATATTAAGGGGAATAGTGTCGTTTTTGATCAAAATGCTCCGATTTTTCACCTTCCTGGAAATATATTTTTAATAATACACTTAGAATACTATGTAGGTAAAGACCACTGCAATTGTTGTTGAAAACAAATGAAATTTCATTTAAAGAAAGGACGACTTACATTACAGTAAATTCAACTAACATTGTCATTTGTTTTTTAATGTTCAAAAAATGACTAACAATTGTAGTAAAAATGAACCACATGGTAGTAAAAAATAAACCAAACATTTTTTTTTTTTATTTTTTTAAATAACAAAAAACAACTGTAAAAAATGAATGTAAAATCATAAAACAGTCATTTGATGTGAGTTGTTTTTTTAAATGAACTACAAGGTTAGTAAATATTTTAATTTGTTCTACAAATGACTGACATTTACATTAAAAATAAAGAAACTGTATTACAACCCAAACAACTACATATTTTTAAAGCAGAAGTTCCCTGAGTGTACTAGTAACGGCATCTGAACACTCTGCTCTTACCCTTGCGCGTCAGTTGCGGGCGTTGTAGTGTAATGGGCGTTGTGGTGTAATGGTTAGCGCGTTGGACTGTTACACAGATGGTCCCGGGTTCGATTCCCGGAGACGACAACATCAATTTAGAAAAATAATATGTATGAGTTTTCTATCACTTATATGTATCGCTGCGCCCAAATTCGGTGTTCCCATAGCACTTAACCCCACCGAAGTAAAATAATGAATCAGGGCTATGAAACAAAAAGCTTTAATAAATTCGCCAACTCTACATCAGGTGGCGAGCAACAACTGTTCTAAGACTTATCATCTCGCGCAATTACAGTGTTGCCATGTTTGAAGCCCTTCATCTTTCACCACCTTTCATCTCTCCACTATCCCCTTTCCAAAGAAAGCAACACATTAATTAATAGGAAGAATTTCCTGAGTGTTGCTTCTCTTTAAAAAAAAAAAAAAAATTTTAATATGTGTTGTTTTAAAATAAATTGAGTCCCGGGCAAGACTGGGTAAAAACAGCTGCTTTTTTATATATTAATGAACAAAACTTCATTAAAAATTTAAAATAATTTTAGATTTATTGAGATAACCTTTTTTAGTTCTAACAAACAGAATAGATTTTGGCTAATTTTTGACTTTGCGTATTAAAAAAAAATCATGTTCCGACAAGAAAGATTTTATAAAATTGGCAATACAGCGTTTAGCATAGAAATAAAGTTCCATAGTTTAATATTAAATAAATAGTGCAATCAAAAAACCGTGAATGGATTTTTTAATTAACATGAAGCATTCCAATTGAACTTTAATAGGCCACTCTGATCCATGTGCCGACCGTGGTATATTTTGTTGAGATGCTTGTCAATAATTGTAGAGGGTTGTCGGTTCGATTCCCGGTTTTTATTTCTTAATTAAAAATAAAGAAATGAATTCTTTCATAGATCTCTTAATAACACTTACAGTTGAAATACCCACAGTCATAGTCAGACAGTGTAGACTCAAATTCAAAATCTAAAATTTGTTTGTATTAAACTAACTGTCGGTTGCTATTGCTGTTTGTCTGTTGTTGTTGTTGTTGATGATGTTGTTGTAACTTTTTATAGTGTCCCATGCATTGCACTTGACCGTGATTAGTTGTTTTTAATGCTACTACAAACTACTACATTTGATAATGTTGTTGCTGTCGTTGTTGTTGTTATTGCTACTATTGCTGTTGCATCGGCCAACAAGCAATAATGTTTTTTTTTTGTATTTTTGATAAACTAAAATAGTCAAGTGTACGAATATTGAAATATTTTTAAAGTTTACTTTTTGGAATTGTGCGCAAAAAAATATAGTTAAGACCATTAAATATTTATACCTACTATTCTCAAACGAAGTGTATGCACAGTAGGGTGGCCCATTTTGACCACTTGGTGAAATTTGCTGAGTGCCCTCAAAAATTATGATAAAGGGCGTCATTTTACATACATTGGCCAAATTGCAACACACTACGACAATGGGAAGAACTTGCGACGCTATCAAATAAGTTGACGAAATGGGTCAAAATTCCCTATATTTATAATTTTTAGTTAAAAAAAAAAAGCAAAATATAATGCAAGAGCTGCAAAACATAATAACACTCATAAGGTCAAAATGTCCATAGTTTGAATAAAAAGGACTACAACGACCACCAAAGTTTAGAAAAGCTAGTAACAAAAATATGAATAACTTCCCTATGGGGAATGAGGAGTCAATTGACCTAAAAGTGACTGGTTAAAGAAGGATTTATCAAAGGCTGGTATAATTTAATAATGAAGTGGGTTAAGCAGTGTCAATCCTGTGACAGGTAAAGGGAGGACATACCACTTAACAAGAATGCTTATTAACAAGAAAAAGCCAGTTGGCCAGAATTTTACCCATTGGAAGCTGTTTAGTTTTCGTTTATTTTTATGCTTATCTTTGGTTAGTCCTGTGGCATGCCACTATGTGGTTTAACGCAGGACAAATTACCCCCTCCTATGACAAGCCCATGTTAAAGTTGCCAGTTGTTTACATAGGGTACGGTTTAGCAGAGGACCGGTCTCTGGCATGAACGGATCGGTCCTGTGGCACACGCAGGACCGGTCCCATTCACCATAGGGTTTAAAATATCTTTCAAATGATGTACGATATGATATATTATTTTTGTTTTTTATCCATAGCGTTTTTAATAAATTTATGTAAATCTAGTTTTTAGTTTTTGCATTTTATTTTTTGAAATGTATTCATAACGCATAGATGCTTATAGCATAAATCGAAAGCACATTAACCCTTTCATGCCCGAATTATGGTCCGTGGTGCCAAAAGTTAGTTTTCAATATCATATAGTGTAATCTTACCCATTAAGTGATTATGCACAATTTGGGGTCCCCTGCGCCTCCCTGAGAGCCGCAGCAGAATGTTGCTCGTGAGGAGCATTGGGCAATAGTGGTATAAAAAAAGTTTCCGAAATTTTCATATTTTTTATTGCATTTTATTTAATATTAATGTCTAAAAAAATATAAAACAGCTGCTCTAAATTAAATTATAGTGTAAACTAAGTTAAATTAAATTAAGTCCAAAAAATTTCAGTATGAAAAGCCAAGAAACAATTTTTACTGTTGTTACAGCAAAGATGAACACCACATTTAACACATTTCGATTTTGGAGTTGCAGTCTGACAGAATCTACAACGGCCTCTTCCAGCAAATGCTACCCAGTGCCCATTTTGGTATTTTTGAACTTGAAGGAGTTGGTGTGAGATTGTACTTTTTGGAACCTTCATTCACAAAGCATGTTGGTTGCTCGTTATCTTTGTTTGATGGCCGTACCCACTTTCTTTGGGTATTTGATGAATCCGAATTTAAAAGCTCATGCTATTTTTTTTTTTCACTATGGACCAATGTTGCTCACAGGCAATTTGTTAATTCTAAAATATGTTAACTTTTTATAAAAAACACTTAACACAAACTTTCGTTCCAGAAAATTTAATTTATGTTATAAAAAAAAAAATAATTGCGCTCTCATTTTTAATTTTTTGGAAGTCTTTCTTCGGAAAAAATCATTTTTCCGAAAACTCTAAAATTTAATACGCACAAATTTGTCGCTTCTGGAATTCAGTGTTTTTAACATAAAATTTAAACTAAAGGGAATTTTGACACGTTCTCTTTTGATTTATATTCTTCAAGGTAATAGCTTTCAATATGTAAGATAATAAATAAAACTAACGGTATTTTTTTAATGAGCTGCCAAATTAGCAATGCTGCTCCTGAGCAACATTGGGGCTAAAAGGGTTAACTCACTTTTAATTTGATATTTTTTTTTTATTTTTTTTAAGAGAAGCAACACTCAGGAAATTCTTTCTATTTATTAATGTGTTGCTTTCTTTGGAAATTGGATGGTGGAGAAATGAAAGATGGGGAAAGATGAATGGCTTCAAACATGGCAACATTGAAATTGCGCCAGTTGATAAGTCTTAGAACAGTTGTTGCTCGCCACCTGATGGAGAGTTGGCGAACTTATTGAAGCTTTTTGGTTCATAGCCCTGATTCATTCCACTGTGTGTAATTTTAAGTCATGGCAAAATAACCATATACGGACACCACTACGTGACAAAAGACTAAAAAAAAGGCCCGTGTCTCCCAATTTTTCCCAAAGTCATCTCCTTTTTTGTTTATGGGCCGCCAAAGATTTGGGGCCTCGGTATCCTTTTCGCAAAAAAGTGATCATTTTCTCATGCTCATATCTTGCAAACCGTTTAGAATTTCTATTTACTCTCTATCGCAAAGTTGTAGCTCTTGTCATAAAGAACGAAAATTGCGAACATATAACATCAAAAAAACTTCACCTTCCAGATCAAAATCGCAAAAAACTTAAAAAAATTAGATTTTTTTTTACCTTTTTTCCCGTGTTCAGGTCCATAAGTAGCAAACCGTTCAAAATTCAAGGAAACAATCAACTACAAAAATTTACCTAAGATCACAATAAACAAATTTCTAGAAAATATAAACTTGCTAGAGATGATTCTTAATACTGTTTAGGTAGCGCGCAAAAGTGAAAAATTTTTTAATTTCATTTTTTTTTCTTTTTTCTCCTGTTCAGGTGCATAGGTAGCAAACCCAATTCCCAGGAAGTTTGTATGTTCTAGAAATTTGATTATTGAGATCTTAGGTAAATTTTTGTAGTTGATTGTTTCGTTGAATTTTGAACGGTTTGCTACCTTTGGACCTGAACACGGGAAAAAAGGTAAAAAAAAATCGAATTTTTTTAAGTTTTTTGCGATTTTGATCTGGAAGGTGAAGTTTTTTTTGATTTTATATGTACGCAATTTTTGTTCTTTATGACAAGAGCTACAACTTTGCCATAGAGAGTAAATCGAAATTCTGAACGGTTTGCAAGATATGAGCCTGAGAAAATTATCACTTTTTTGCGAAAATGATACCGAGGCCCCAAATCTTTGGCGGCCCATAAACAAAAAAGGAGATGAGTTTGGGAAAAATTGGGAGACAGGGGTCTTTTTTTTTAGTCTTTTATCACGTAGTGGTGTCCGTATATGGTTATTTTTTTTCGTGTTGCACTGTGTTATTTTACTTCGGTGGGGTTAAGTGATATGGGAACACCGAAGGTGGAAGCTGCGATACATATGAGGGATAGAAAACTTATACATATTATTTTTCTAAATTGATGTTGCCGTCACTGGGAATCAAACCCGGGACCATCTGTGTAACAGTCCAACGCGCTAACCATTACACCACAGCGCCCACAAATTGTCACTGAAACTCGTTCATTGAAACTTTTCATAGAATCTATGAAACAGGTTTCATTAAAGTCAATTTTTATGAAATTTTTGTAGAATTAATTTAAATCTGCATAAAACTTATGATCCATACCGTCAATGAATCGTTTATAGGATTTATGAATCAATATCATAAAAAAATTTTAATATAAAGAAGTTTCTTAAGTTAATAAAATTCTTCATGAATGTCTTGAAAAATGCATTGGAACTACGCCAATGAACCGCTTCATATAATTTTTAAATAATTTCATAGAAGTCCAAATTTAATAAAAGGCTATATTGAAATAATTAATTGTGTCAAACACTTGAGAACTAAATATTAAACCTTTAGTTGGAAATGTATGAAAATTAATGAAATTATAAAATTTTATGCAAGAATAAAAAAAATAAGTCTTTAAAATAATTTCATAGCTCTAAAGAAAATTTTCGTAGAATTTATGAAGAGATATTTTATGAAATCAAATAAATTTGTTTTATGAAACTATGAAATTTTATAAAAAAAGTGTTAATGAATAATTCCTTAATATTAATAAAATTTCTTGGATAAAATGAAATTCTTCATTGAATCTACGAAAAAAAATTCTATGAAATTTTTTCATTAAGGATAATTCTATCAGCAAAATCTTTAATTGTTAAAAAATCTTAAATTGTTTTATTTTTTCATTTGAAATGCATTATAAACATTATAAATAAAATGTTGATATTGCACTGCAGGAGAAAAAATAAAACTATTTTTATACTTCTGAATTTTTGCAATGGGTCAATATTGAAATGAAATAAGTGCTGGAGTGTTGCATATCAAATTAAAATTAGGTTAATATACATTTGATTTATACTATAAAAACTATGAATAATGATAACATTTAAGAAAATAAATGCCAAAAATTAAAAACTAGATTTACATAAATTTTTAAAAACGCTAAAACTTCATGGATTTAAAAAAAAATAACTATAGCATCTTGTGCATTTGAAAGATAATTAAAATAGTTTTCATTTGATATATAATATTGGTTCGATCTATCAAAAGTCATTCATCTTTTTGTCACCAGCTTTTTGGAATTTTAAAGGTCCTTGTAGTCCTTTTTAAGCAAATTAAGGACATTTTGACCATACGAGGCTTATTATATTTTGCTACTGTTGCATTGTATATAGCTTTTTTTAACTAAAAATTAAATAAAAAATGGAATTCGGAACCATTTCGTCAACTTATTTGATCGCGTCGCAAGTTCTTTCCATCGTCGTAGGGTGTTGAAATTTGGCCAAAGTATATAAAATGACTAACTTTTCCATAATTTTTTGGAGCACCCAGCAAATTCCACCAAGTGGTCAAAATTGGCCACCCTAATGCACAGATATAAAACAAGACTTATCAAAAATGTTCAAATTAAACGAACCAACACCTAACAAAACAACTTTAACTTTACAGTAGCTTTTATAACTAGGGCAAGGAATTTCATGCAACTAAACAAGGAAAATAGGCGCTTAATAAATGCAGCTAAAAATAACAAATATGAACTTAAAGAACAGTTTTTGCAAAAATACAAACTTAACAGTATAAAAAATATAGATACAAAATTTTATTTTGCATCAATTTTATCAGCAATATTTTAAAATGTAAAAGAGATTTTACTTAAATAAAAAAATATAAAAATTAATCCACATTTTATTTTATTTTTAACAAATTAAAAAAAAAAATACTTTAAATAAATGTTAAATATGCCGAAATATGCACTAAAAAGCACATAATATGGATAAAAAGTAAAAATATACAAAAATAAGCACTTTTGCTAAAATATTCAACTACAAATCGATGCCATTTTGTTCTAAATTTTATGATTCCGAAAAATAATTAGTTTATATCAGTTTTGGATTACACAGGAGCACATAATCATAACTTTTAAAAATTAATAATGTTATGACCAGAGAACGAAGCCGATCGGCTCATAGCCGCGGCTTAGCCGCCGCCGACTGTTTTTCAGGCACTTGAGCCGCCGCCGACTTGTGCGGCAAATTTCGGCTAGAAATGTTATCCGACTCAATCAGCTAAGTTGGTTGATTGCTTATACTATACGGCGTTTATAATTTTTTATAAACGAAATGTGAATTTTATGAGAATCCTCTGTCTTTTAAACACCGCCAACCACCCGGTAACATTAAGTTTTCAATATGTGTTTCAATAACTTGCAACACAAAAATATTCCATAGCGTCTGTAAAAAAAAGTCCCGTTATATTTTTCGCATTGCAAGGAAAAGTGAATATTAAAAATTTTAAAATGTTGCAAAAAAATATAAAAAACTATTTCTCTACTACACAAACTAATCCAAAAATTCCTATTGATTCTGACTCAGTGGGTCGCTGGAAACTGCGTTAATTCTAAAAAGTTGTCTTAATCCTGCTACTGTAAAAAAACAGGGCAATAGTAGTACCATTTTTATCTAATTAAAACAAATATATAACTATTCTTAAATGCTATAAGCAGAAGCTAGTTCCTGTTGTTTTTTTAATATACTTGCATATTTTTGT
This sequence comes from Delia radicum, assembly GCA_021234595.1. Taxonomy (NCBI): domain Eukaryota; kingdom Metazoa; phylum Arthropoda; class Insecta; order Diptera; family Anthomyiidae; genus Delia; species Delia radicum. The sequence goes on along the minus strand of CM037853.1, from coordinate 14,692,425 downwards.
AACAATAAGAATTAAATTATAAGAGTGTGTATTTTTGTCAAAGAATCGTCGACTTTAGTCGACTTTTAGTCGCCGCCGATTTTTTTTTAGTTCAGCCGCCGCCGCCGAAAAATGTTCGGCTCTAGTCGACTTTTAGCCGCCGCCGACTGTTATCTTGTTTAGCCGCCGCCAGCCAAAATAAAACATAGGCTTCGTTCCCTGGTTATGACCACCAAATTCTTTATATTTCAGATGATGATAAAATTTCAATTGTGTACTTTATTATTCGATCTATTGTACAGTTTTTGCACAAAATGACATCAATGTTTGGTGCATGTAAATACAGTTTGATACACCCAGTAAAAAATTTTCGTGTTTTTAGAAGCAGGAAAAAACAAATGATATCATATCGTGCATTATAAACGATCTGTACCAAATTTTCCCGAGTGATTTCCGATTGTGTTTGGTATTTTCGAATATGTTATAAAATATAATTAGTTATTTGTTTGTTTCTGAAGAGCTAGCATGTGGAGCGGTAAAAAAAATAAAATGATTGTATTATGTGTCAAAATTTTAACAAGAAAAAATAAATATCTGTAGAATTTTATGTAAAATAAATTATGTATATTCATATTATTACATTTAATCGTAATAATGTAGACATGAAATATGATTTTATTGAAAGCCATGAAATCACAGCTTTTTGTAAGCGCTAAAATACGCGCTTATTATGCCGAAAAGTAATGCTTCCAAGCAGTGTTGCCAGTGGGTTTTTTTAAAAATACCTACACTAATCAATAAAAATCCCTTTTCTCCCTACATTATCGAATTTTTTCCCCTACAAAAATTGCTACGAAATTTTTTACATTTTTATAAACTAAATATGCTTTTATGAAAATTTCATACTTTCGACGACAATTCCAATTATTTTCAAAAATTAATATCCAAATGCTACTATCGAAAATTTGTTCAAAAATTATTTGAAAATAGAAATTTGTTAAATTTTCCAAAATATTTTTTAGAATAGATTTAAAATTGTCAATATTTGCCAAAAGAAAAATAATACCAGCTATCAATAATTTAATTTATACTAGCGGTTTCTATTTCATCAAAAAATCATTTCTATTTGGCGTTTTTTTACATAACCCATCAAAAACTGTATTGCTTTTCATCGGTGAAAGAATGGAGCAAAATCTCTTTTCCCCACACCGTTATTTTGAAGGCAAAAAACCTACATGTAGGGATTTTCAACTACTTCTGGCAACACTGCTTCCAAGTGGGAATTCGCCATATAAAAATCATGGCATATGTAAGCAGGTTTGTAAGGGATTCTTTTCGGCTTACTCCCTTACAAACCTGCTTGCATGTAAGCAGTGTTTTTTACTGGGATATAACATTTTTAAAATGCAATCAACGTGTACTGAGGTATCGTATTTGAGGTACATATTAGATTCAGAAAACTGTAGATTAAACCCACTATTTAGTGGTGTTAATTAAATTTTTGAGCTAAACTAGCAATTGACCTAAACAAATGGACATGCAGTAGAAAGAGCCTATTAGCTGACAAATATGTATCAAAACGGAGGTTTTTGTTAGAAAAACTTTTGCAAATGCAAATATTTTTAGCTGAAAATTTAGAAACATACTTCTGAGATGTATTTACACATCATACTAATGGCCAGACTTAATGGTCACCCTGAAAATCTATGGTGCCATGTACAATTTTACACAAATTTCGCAAAAAAAAAAACAAAAAAAAACGCTTCGATAAAATAACGTTTTTCTTACTAATATTACTCCACTTAAATGACTCTTTCCACTGCGTGGACATTTGATTAACTCGATTAATTATTTAGCGATAATAATAGCGAAAACCAAAAAAATTACACTAACGCTTAGCAGCAAGTTTGATTTTATGTTTTGGGAATCAAATATTTAGCATAAATATTAATACTGGTCTTGTCCTAAGATTTTAATTTAAAGAAATAAGATTTGTTGTAGTCGCAAAATTTTGTTTTTTTTAAAAACATTTTGCGAAAAAACTATACCATAGATCAAAAAATAAAATATGCCACTGAGCACATGCGCGAAATATATAGAATTGATGGTTACAACCTTGTAAATTTTTTTTGATGTTAAGCCGTGTTATCGAGAAAAAATATATATTTGCATGAAATTCCTTGCCCTATTTATTACTTATACGTACGGGTACGTGCATACAGTTGAAAACGTTGTTGGATATTTGTTTATATTGATTTCAATATTTTTTGTTTACATTGAAGACCAAAAAAAAAACACATGGACAAATGAAATCCATGAATTTGCTTATGAAAAAAATTGAAATATACTCACAAGTCGACCTTCTCATGTTTTCAATTTGCCAAATGTCAACCAAACCTACAACATTTTTAAATACAGACAAAAACCCCAAGTTAGTTACAAATGAACAACATTCCGTTAATAAACACATTCTCACTTTAATACACTCAAAATAATAAGTCAGTAGTAAGTTTTTTTTTACTAATATTTAAATTTGTTTTTGCAGTTTTCGGGAAAATAATTTGTTATTTCTAATTATCTTAAGTTTAGCTCAAATATCTCAGAAATGTTGTAGATTCACCAGATTTATTTTTACTATTCTTATCTTACTAATTTTTAGCAAAAAAAAAATCTGCTGCGTTATTTTTAACTAATTTTAAGTAGTTTTAGCAAAAAATTTTAGATAATGATGGGCTTTCGTGGTATTCAATGGCTTCTATTCACTGCAAAAAAATGTATTTATCAAAATTTTAAAGCCAGTTGTGTTGTAAGTTGTTATAAATAACACGGAAATTCTCCCCATAAATATGTTGTTTGGACCTTATGAACTTTGATGTCCAGGTTACCATATTTGTAGTTAAAAATTTTCCAGCACGTACCGTTTTTGCTTAATTCGCAATTTCCTTATTTTTTGAGATATGTATGAAAACATTAAACAAAAGTTGACGTTTAAACCCAGTGTAGAAAAGCATTACCATATAAGTGGTTATATAAGGACATATTTGATAATGTCAAGTACTTCGAATTGCTATTAAAGGAAATAATTGGTCAGATTTGTCAGATTTGTCTTTCTGCTTATTTTTTTTTTTTTTTATAATTTAACCAATACCCGAATATTAATATGGGCCTTTTATGTGTTTACCAAAAACCAGAGCTGTGAATGAATCATTCATTTTTGATTTCAATTCATTACGAATTTGAATTTTTTAAATAATTCTTTTCACATAAAAAAAGAAGTGAATGAAATTTGAATTAATTCAAATGAATTTGGTAAAAAGAAATTGGAATTCATTTCCAATTCAAATGAATTCGGCAAAATGAATTGCAATTCATTTTCAATTCAAATGAGTTTGGCAAAATGAATTGCAATTCATTTCCAATTCATTTGACTTGAATTGATTTTGAATTAATTCAAGTGAATTAGAGAAATGAATTGCAATTCATTTTCAATTCATTTGTATTAAATTGATTTTGAATAAATTCAAATGAATTAGAAAAAATATTGCAATTCATATTAATGAAATGAAAAATGAATTGCAATAAATCAAAGTAAACATGGTGTTTGGAGTTTGTTTCGTTTCGTATTACTTATATTAATTCAAATGAATTGAAAAAGAATTGCAATTCATTTTTCTAATTCATTTAAATTAATTCAAAATCAATTCAAGTCAAATGAATTGGAAATGAATTGCAATTCATTTCGCCAAACTCATTTGAATTGAAAATGAAAATGAAAAAAAAAAAAAAAAAAATTCATTTTGCCGAATTCATTTGATTTAAAATAAATTGCAATTCATTCCAACCAAATGCATATGAATCGATTCAAATTTCATTCAATTCGTTTTTTGGCGAAAAGAATTAATTCAAAATTTTACTAATTCACTGCATGAATGATTCGCGAATTAATTCAAAAATGAATGATTCATTCACAGCTCTGCCAAAAACGAAAAATCTGGTCTTAGCAGGTTTTTTTTACTAAATATTAGCAATACAAGAACAGCAAAAATAAATCTGTTAAATTTAAAAATATTTAGTTATATTTGAAAGTAACAAAATAATGTGCTAAAATCAGCAAAAACATGGAGTATATATTAGTTGATAATAAAATAATTGAAAAATGAGACATTTTTTATCTTTTCTTTAGTTTTTTTTTTAACCCATTTTGTACCAAGCATAGATCCCGTGCGAGTTTTTTGACAAAACTTAGTAGAAAGACACGTTGGTTTTCCAGTATACATTTTCAGTAAATTTTATAGCCTCATCGCGCCCTCTAGTGGAGATATGATTAATTGAAATTGAAACTTTGAAGCTTTGTACGCACTTAAGGGGTTAATATTTTTTGAAAAATTTATTTTTTATGTATTAACAAGTCAAGTATCTATCCAGAAAGTGCACAAAATTCTATTTGTTCTTTTTGCACTATTTTTAAGAATTTTTTAAAAATGTTGGCATTTTCAGACAGTTTTTGAAAACTATTATTTGCCAACACTAATCGCTCAATTTTATATGTACGTTTGCTGGTTGAGAGAAAATAGTACATTTTTGATATTAAAACCAAAAACGGATTAATTTTCCGCATACTTCCATTTTTAAAAAGACGGAAAAATCTAGATTAGAGTAATAAATTTTTTTCATTAAGTACATGTCGAATCAATTTTTTATATAATTTAAAAAGTTTTCTTTTATGTCTTTATCGATACCAATAAATCACATTTATTACGCCGGTGTTCCTTATATTTTTAAATGTTTTTGGAAAAAAGTGCTTTCAAAAAAAGTGAAAAATTGTTTTTTTTCAAATCATTTTATGGCAACCCCGAAATAATAAATTTAAAAATTTTTTAAAATACGTTTGTAAACAAGACTTCAAATTTTAACATGCTTTTTACTGCGTTGTTATATCACCTTCCTATCAAAAGTTACAGGCTCTCAAAAGTTGATGTTGCGAAAACGCAACAGGGGTACAAAATGAGTTAATGTTTTTTAGCAAAAATTTCTGTTGATTTTATCAAAATAAACTGTTATTTGCATTTTACTAAATTTGAGGTAAATATAGCACAAATTTTGTTAATATTATAATTTTTTTGTTTGCTATTTTTAGTCTACAAATATTTAGTAAAAGATTTTGCTAATTTAACAGAGTAAAATGCTATTTTCAATTAACTAAAATTCACATCGAATATAAGTAAAATTTTATAAAGTTAACCGAATTAATTTTTGCTGTTCTTATTTTATTAATATTTAGCAAAAAATTTGCTAAATTTAGCAGTTTTTCGCAAGATCGTTATTAATTTATTTTTAGTAGCTTTTTCTACGATTTTTAATGATTTTTATTTCTATGAGTGTAGTTCTGGGACAGTGAAGCCTTACTATCTGACTCCCAGGAACCTGTTCTAGAACCGGTTCTATGCAACCGATGGCAAAAGATGCAGTTTTGAAATATATTCTGACGTAAACACTTCAAAAAAAGTTAGCTGGGTTGTAAACATAATACTATTTCACAAAAGAATAAAAATTAGCATATAAAATATGTACGAAACGGTTTAAATCACACAGAAAAGACAAATTGTACAATATAATTTAAAATTGTGATATTGTTATACATTTAAAAAAAAAAAAACTGAGCGGGTAATGTGGAATAGTATTCCACATTACCCACCTCTTTCCGAACAGAACTCTGATTTTAATTGTGCATTATTTATTCATTTATATCAAAGAACTTGAAGAAAATCATAAATTTATTTGATTTTCTTGCACTTCTAAACATGAGAAAAAAATTAATGCATATACTTAATCAAATACATATTGTTTTAAATAACAGAAAAAAATATATTTTTTTTGTATAAAAATATATATAAAACTAATCTTTAATATTATTTTAAAAATAGTTTGGTTTATTTTTTATTATTATTTTCCAGCTTTGTTTTCCACTGATGATGATATTATCATCCAAAAGTACTAACAAAAACTCTCTATTCGTTCATTGTAGAGAGTTTGCGTGTTTTTCTGCGTGCATACAACCGTGTCAATAATTACCCGTGGGACCAGACCCCCAAAGCTATGCCAGAGACCGACCGACTATAATATTAACAACAACAAAAAACTAAAAATAGAAGACGAAATGGAATGGAGAAAATAAAAATCGCTTACACAATAGCACTGCGAGTGCATATAGTAAATAACACTGTGCAACAAGAAATTGTCTTCTTAACGAGACCAACAGGAATTAACAGAAAACTATCTGTTGACTAAATAAAATCTCTAAAGGGTTTTAAGAAATTAGCTTAAATTTATTTTTTATACACTTAGAAAAAGAAGTTAGTCAAGACAGCAAGATCTTTGCTGGGAGGATACTTGCAGAAAAATTGCTAATATCAGCAAAAAACTGACTTTACTGACTTTTTTTTATGATGGCTTTTTGGAGTTGGGCTGTTTTTCACTGTTTTTTCCTGAAAAATTTAAAAACTGAAACTGAAAATTTTAAAATTGTTTACATTTAATGTACCCGACTAAAAATGTTCATATACGATCATATCTTATTTAATATAACATTTTATATAGTTTTATATAGCTTAATATGGATATATGTGGTTAGGCATATGATCATATAAAACTTTATAGTGGATTTAGTTTTTCGAAAATATTTTATATTGCCTGACATATATTAATATCTTAATATATATCGATTGATATAACCGTAGATGTTCCATATATGACTACATATGGTATATATTAAAGATTTCAAAAATTAATTCTTTTTTTGTGTCAAAACTATATAAAGGGTCCGCCACCTAACTTTTTTTTTTTTAACTAGTGCTTATTTCGTGAATGGTAACACTTAGCTCATGTCTGATTTGACAGATAATTAGTTTTATCCTTCCGCTGAACGAATATGGTCCGTATGTTCGTTATCTTGTGAAAAAAGTGAAAGAAACTGGCATCCTCATCGATAAACCAAAGCGTGAAAAGCCAAAAACAGTGCGTAGACCCGAGAATATTGCTGCTGTGGCAGAAAGTGTGCGTGAAGAGCCATTAACATCAATTCACCGTCGTTCTCAACAATTGAACATTTCGGAGACATCATTGAGACGAATTTTGCATAAAGACCTTGGTATGGCGCCATACAAAGTCCAATTGGTTCAGGAGTTCAAAAAAAAAGTTATTTTTAAATGGTGAAAGTCTTAAGTAAAATGTTTAATAACGCAAAATTCTTAATTTCAATTAGAATAATTGCACTGTTATTTAAAAATGTAAAAGAAATCCTTAATTAATTTATAATTCATTTAGTTACAAATGAAAATTTTCAATATTAATTACAAATTTTATGCATCTTAAATAACTAGAAACTTGGTAATTTATTTGAAATTTTCTTGATTTCAGCGGAAATGGTAAATAAATACAACAAACTCGTTTGTGGCTCAAAAACTATAATAGATTTAATGTTTACCATATTTAAAAGTTATATTCGATTTATATGAGAAGACCTTATATTAATGTTTTAAAAATTGGAAAGATCCATACGATATTTATATTTAAATTATATTGTATATACATATATATATTATTACTAAATTAGATATAACCTTATAGTATAACGTATAATTTGATTAAATTGGATGAGTATAAAATTCGGCCGAAACAGTATCAAATCACTTCTAGTTGTATCTAAATAAAACGAATATAATACAATTAGAGCTAATGTGATACAATTTAATCGGGCCATTTTTCTTATGAGATTTTATATAATTAATGGCCACACACATTAAGGTGACTTACATTGTATGAGAAAATTTAAAACTCATCTGTTTCAAAATCATAGACCAGTTCTTAGTTAGTGTAAAAAAAATTACGGAAAAAAGATCGGTTGAAGTTGGTGAGAAGGAAATTGGGACAAAATGGAAAGAAAACTGCTCGTAACTACCCAGCCAAAAATAGTGCTTACTCAGAATCAGTTCTAGAAGGATCATACGTTCTACCTCCCTATGGTAGTCACCCTGAGTAGTTACGAGCGTTTTTCTTTCCATTTTGTCCCAATTTCATTCTCACAAACTTCAATGCCCGTGCGGAACGTCAATTTTTAACCGATAGAGCAGAAATTTTTGTCAAATTTTTTGTTTATCTAACCTCACACAAAATTGGGCTATGATTTTGGAAAATCGAAAATAAAAAATAAGAACAACATTAGTGGCCATATTAAATTAGACAAAACTAAATAAGTTTCGACCAATATATGATGATATACAAGCCTATATATGCACATATATGTTCCTATATGCTACCATTTTCGCCTGGGTAGTTTTTTAACAAATATATATACAAACAAAATCAAAAAATTGCTCTCAAAAATGTATCTATTTATGTACATAAAAAAATAAAATTCTTTAAATAAACTATGCCATTATAATTACCCGTGTGAAAACGTTAGATATGATCATATATATCTAACGTTTAGATATCATATATATCTAAATTTTAAGTCTATCCAATTATAGCAGAGTCCATATAAGGTCTAAGGTTTCATACTTAGACATATTCATATATCACCATATATATATTTATATATAAACATGTATGAAATGATATATAATTATACCTGAAGGTATATATAAATATTTCCGAACTCTGACATAATTGGATAGACTAAAAATTTTGATATAATTATAAATGACCAGGTAATATATAAATTTTTTACTATGGTAACTATATTTGTATTATGACGCACATTGTTTAATATAATAATATTAAACAAATAAATTTAAAAAAACCCCCAATTCAAAATACAAAAAAAATTAAATCCGAGCTAAGTTTTTAAAAGCCTTTGGGGTTTTAATTTCTAGATAGTCTATTTTAATTTTCCTTTTGGTTTCATTCAGATGAGTAACCCAAAATTCGTTGCACAGTGTAATCATACACAGCCAGCCATTTCAGTGAAAAGTACAACAAAAAACAATACAAAAAACTATTGAACAACAAAAGAAATTAAAAAAATTTTACAAAAAAATACACTCAAAAATAAACAAAAAAAAAATGTATAAAACTTAAGTTTAGTTAGTTTTTTTTTTTTGGATTTTGTTGGCTGCTAAAATAGATGGCTAAATGGCTGACTCGACTAGGTTGGCATTACATTACAATAGCACATTGTATATTATTGCAGTGGTTCTCAAATTATTATTGTTTAAATATAACATCTAAATTTGCATTCAACAGTTTTAAAAGCCTTTTAGAAAATTTACAGTAGGATGCCTCATATATGCCCAGGTAAACTCTTTTAAGAGAAGACTAATATATAAAGAAACTATCCCGATGGGTTATTTCCGATGTTAATGAGACTCGGATATAGGAGAAAAAATAAGAGATAAAATTTTGGAGAGCACTGGATCTAGTCGGATCAAAATGGAATTTTATACCACTTCTAAGTTTACATAGTACATTTTCAATGCTAAGGAGAGATGTCGAATTAAAAAAAAAGGGAAATCGCTATAAACTATTTTAATTATTGGCTGGCTAACAGCAAAGTTATAAATTTTTTACGTGTGTATGAAAAAGAAGAAAATTTAACACAAGAACAATAGGGAAATTAAATGGAGAAAAAACACTATAAAAAATATATAGTACCTGAAGTGGAGTGTTATACGGGTCACTGGATAGGTTCTTTGAGGTCAATTGACTAACTTGTATGATGTTTTTGCACTTCCACCCAAATATTATATTTTCCATTAAAATAAATGCCAAAATAGCAAATAAATAAATAAAATAAGTACCGAATAAATTAAAATTTTTATTTAAGTACAAAATATCTAAGTTATTTTTTGATTGAATCAAAAAAAAAAACATGAGGTAGGTCTATAAAAATTTAAAAATATTTGCGAAATTGTGTGACTAATGGATTAACTAAATATTATCTGTAATTAATTAATAATTAATTTTTAAACAAATTTTCACATGTTCTTTTTTCACTACCCACGAAATATAATTGACACCGCTGTAGTCAGAGCAATGGCACATTGCACCAGTTTTGCAATGAGCTCGGCTTTAGCCGGTCACGGTACAGGTCCTTCGAGGAAAATTGACTCCTACTTCGACGTAGGGAAATTACAAACTTATGAGCTTCAAAAATCCTAATTTAAAAAAAAAATATGTTGAGGATCCTTAATTGCATAAGCAAAATAAACAGCGTTTCCCAATCTTAATACAAATCTAACGAAATCAAGTGATATCCATATGTCTGCATTAGGTTGGTATTCGTCACATATTTTTCATTATTACAATTGTTTTTTTATTTAGGGAAAACTTTATTCCAAAAATGTTGGGAATATTTCGGTTAATTTTTCGTAGAATTTTTAAAAAACTGTTTGCAAAAAAAATTGCTTAATGTGCATAATAAAAATTTCTGGAATAAATTACTAAACCAAAAAATTTTGGAAACGTTTTACAATTTTAAGAAAAATGTAAAAACTTGGAAAAATTTAAAAGTTTAAGGTTTTCTTTTTGCTTAAAATTTGTTAAATTTCCTAATGTTTTTATATTTTTTACAGCGTAATTTACTAACTAAAAGGCATTGCCAAAATAATTTCGTTTGGACCAACAAAAAATTCAATTGCTGAATATATTCGAAATTATTTTTCAAATTTTCTAAATTTTTTTTTTGGAAAAATTTAAAACTTCCGGAATCTTGATCTGAAAATTTTGGTAATATTTATATTAATTTTTCGTAGAATTATTAAAAAATTTTATCAAAAAAAGTGGTTAAATGTGCTCTACACAGATTTCTTGTATAAATTACTAAACAAAAAATTTTATAAAATTGGTTCAAGTTTCTACAATGCTAAACTAATGAAAAAACTTGGAAAAATTTACAAATTTAGTTTTTTTCAAAATTTGGCGAATTTCCTTATGTTTTACATTATTTTTACAGCGTAATTTACTAAATGAAATTAATTGAAATTTAGATGGCAGTATTTTAGCAGCGACACACGAATTTCGGTTGGACCAACAATCAGGGACCGTAATAATTATTCCTTTTTTCATCAAAGTCAGATGATAAAAGTTATTTTTTTGATTTTTATTTTTTTGAGCAAAAATAAAAATTATTTTTTAATTTTTATTTTTTCGGGCAAAAATATAAGTTATTTTTTGATTTTTATTTTTTCGGACAAAAATATGTTATTTTTTGAATTTTATTTTTTGGAGCAAAGTTATTTTTTGATTTTTATTTTATCGAGCAAAAATAAAATTTATTTTTTCGAGCAAAAATAAAAGTTATTTTTTGTTTTTATTTTTTCGAGCAAAAATAAAAGTTTTTTTATTTTTTCGAGCAAAAATAAAAGTTATTTTTTGATTTTTATTTTTTCAAGCAAGTATAAAAGTAATTTTTTGGTTTTTTTTTTTTTACCAAAAATAATGATAGACTAGTTCATAAGGATCAAAATGGTATACTTGAAACAGTTTTCCGGCATTTACTTCTAGTTGCTTTTTTTGTTTAAAAATTTGCAAATAACTGTTATTTTCGGTCCCTGCCAACAATAAATAAAAATATTTTTCGACTTATTTAATAGATATTTTTAAAGAATTAAAAAAAAATAAAAATAACTTTTTTATTTTATGTAAAATCAGGAAATTTTTTTTTTTTTTTTTTGTTTTAAAAAAGTTTACATGGTTTATTCCCTGTAACTCGGCTTCATTTTGGATAAAGTAGTAGTTGAATATTGTCCATATCAAATATTCCAATTTTTTTTTAAAGAACTACAATGATGAATATTATTATGCGTATTATATGATTTATCATAAGCATTGTGGTTCCAACTAATGATTAACAAATATTATCTCAAAAACGAAGATAGTAAACCAGCTTTGTTATAAATAAAAAGTATTAAACAAAATTTCTCCGACTTTCAGATAAATGCCGTATGCTTTTACACAAAAAATTAGAACTATTTCAAAATTTTTAGCGTAATGGACCACTTATTTAATGTAAAATCGGGAAATTTTTGTTTCATTTTTAAAAAAGTTCGGATGTTGTTCTATCGATCCACTAAGTTTCTCCATGTAACTCTGCTTCATTTTGGATAAAGTATTAGTTGAATATTGTCCATATCAAATATTTCAAAAATTTTTTGTTGCAATGCTTGTGATGAATATATTATTGTACGTATTATATAATTTATCATACGCATTGTAGTTCCAACTTATATTTAACGAATATTTTCTCAAAACGAAGATTAATGGAGTTTTATTATACGCAAAGAATTCAGAACTAGTTCTATATTTTTAAATTTTTTTTGACAATTCCACCAGAAAAAATCTACTGACACAGTTAAATTTCTAGCATTTTTAAAATTCAGTTAAATTATTTATAATATAAAATTATAAAAATAAAAAAACTAATAAAACTGTCAAAAATATAAAAGATTAGAGAAATAAACACAAAAATCTAAAAATAGAATATTTGTGTTGTTAGTGTTGTCACTTCTGAGTATAATATACAATAACAGAAAAATCAAATAGGAAAGAAAACTGCAATTTAGCTGCATTAGATTCGAGGCCATACTTGGGTGTGATCGCTAAACGGTCATGACTTGGTATTGTTACGTTTGTAATGTAAGATGAGCGCAGGTTTGAATCTTATCATATAGAGACAATCTCACAATTATAAGACACAAATAATAATACAATTTAAATGGAAAATCACTGATGAGCCTGTCCATAAAAAGACAGAAACTAGTCTAGTCTAATTTTAAAATTAATAGTGTTTATAATTTTTAGAGAAAAACGTTTATTCTTCTTCTTAACCTCAACATTTCTAAATTAAATTTGTCAAATGCATATTAATTCAAAATTTATTGCGACTGTCTATATGACGTTAATATAACAACCCAGCAAAAAATTTCCAAAAAGGTAAGCGGGTTTGTAATCAAGCATTTTGGGCAGAACGCATTCCTTACTAGATTACCTACTCGATTCTTTTAACAGGGCATGAGACTAAAATAATTGATTCTTTAGAATTGATTATTTTTTTTACCAAAGAACCATTTACTTTATATTTTTAAGAACTACATACATTTTTTAATAAAGAAATAGTTCCATTGTAAAATTACGAAGTACTTACACAAAAAAAAAAATAAATAAATAGTTCCCTAGAAAAAATAAGAAGTACTTACATTTAAAAAAAAGAAGTAGTTCCATAAGTAAATTCAACTTTTACTCACACGTGATTCTCCTAGGTCACTCAAATATAACGATCAAACCTCATACGGAAATAAAATCCTAAAAAGTGAAACACCGAATTGATATGATAACATGGGTCTGTCATAATTTTGGAGCTATAAACCACGAAAATATAAATTTTTCAAAAAAAAATGCAAATTCTGTTTTAAGTATTATTTTCCTGCAAATAAAAATTTGTTTGAAGAAATATATGAGATAAATTCTTTAAAATTGTATAACTTCTTTTTTTAAAATTAGGAACTACTTCCAATAACGTCCTTTTATTAAGAAAAAGTATATGATTACTTCTTGAGTACAAAAAGTTATACATATAAGTTAATAACATTGTAATTTTCTTTTAAGTAAATGATTACTTTGTTATTGAGTTCATGCTTTCTGGTTTAAATTTAAAGAATTGATTACAATACTACTTGCTTTTTTGACTCTATCGTTGGAATGAGGTTGGTATTGCAGTTACTAAATTTGGCAATGAGATATGTAAGCAAGTGTGGGCATCACCTTCTTTTTGGAATGTGTAATTTTTTCCTGGGAATGTACTAAAATAAAAGTTTTATATTTTTTATTTATTTATAAATCATTTTTTAAAAAGGTCTCACGTAGAAAAGGTAAAAAAAAGATTTTTAAAAATACTAAGTTGAAAACGGAATAGTTGGTCCATAATGAGTTAATGGTTAAATACACACAGAGCAATAAAGTGCCAACCGAATTGAAAAGAGTATTTTAATGGTGACAACTTATAAATTCAGTTAGTACAACGATATTTACATTAGATTTTTTGATAGTTTGGGTGTTGCAACTAAAATTTAGTTGAATTAACCGCACTTTGATGTAAAAACTAATGATAAGTTGTTCCAACAGACTGAAATTCGTAATAGCCGAATGTGAGTCGTAGTAACCGAATTTCCATTGGCAAATAGCTAAATTTTTCTCTGTGTGTAGTTTCATAGTAGAACTCATATATAAATTTGGTCGACTTTTAATTAAATGGCCAATAGTATATTTGCGTAGCATCGAATAGTGCATTGCGTGCTTTAGCTTGAGAACCTCTGCATTATGTATGAATGTTGGTTTATGGTTGGCATTATATTGTAGTCATAGCAATAACAATGTGGCCATCATTGTTGACGTTGTTGTTGGTGTTGTTGGTGTTGTAAAAAAAACAGCAAAAAAAGAACTTTAGCAACACAACTTACAAAAACAAAACAGCAAAATGGCGGTCTAGCGGGTGGTTATTTTAAAACATTTTCTATACAAAAAAAAGCCACGTTATTTATGAGAATTTACGAAAAAAAAAAACCAAAAAATAATTAAACATATTATTTTAAAAGTATATACTAGTGATATATAATTTGTTGAAAACACACACACACTAACAAACGAAAAAAAAAACACTACATACATTAACAACGTGGTCATTAACACAGCAGACCTTAGGGAATAAAGACCCTGTTTTTATATGACGTTTTTCTTCACACAAACGAAAAAAAAAAACAATAACAATATATAATACAAAAACAAAATACATGTAGTCGAGTCACTCATTCGTGTAGCGGCGAACGTCTTGTAAAAACCAGTGCTTAGTTTTTCATTTAACTCACCCACCAAAGAAAACTACAAAAACTAAAAACGTGTCACTGTATTCAAGTTAATAGATTAAATATGGTTCAAATGCACACACAAGTAAAGCCAACAAAAAAATATGTTTTAAATTTTCTTGTCAAATGCGAAAAGAAAATTTTAGGAAATTCTTTAAATTCATTAACAGACAATAACCATGGTTGCAGCCTTGTTAAAGGGAATTGAAATGTAATGACACGTCAAAGAGTTATGTGGTACAAAACACTGTTTCCTGCAAATAGTAACAAAGAGGTCAAGGGAGAAACGACAACTGGAGCTTAGGATAAACTAAAAGAGATAACGGGTCTTTAGATGCAGAGCAAAAATATCATTTAAGAGCATCATTTAATGAGTGGAAATTTCATTTTATACAATATTATACTCAGAATATTGTTATAGTAGGTCATTTGGGTAGTAAGCAGTGGTAGTTGTTTCAACTGCACTGAAAATAGTTTAATTAACTGATAATGTAGTTTAACATAAATGATAAATCACTTAAAACCCGGTCTATTTACTTTTCATTTAAATCAAATGTTCCTTGTTATTTATTTTTAAATATCGTTTAAATAACAAGCAAATCCGTAAAAACAAAAGAATAGTAAGTTAAAAATAAATGTTCAAATTCTTACAACAGATCAGTAGAAATAAAAGTTATATTCAGTTATTTGAAATTATTTAAGTTTTTTATATTTCTTTGTTTTTCTTTTTTACAAAATGTATACACACCATACTTGGGATTTTTGATTAGCATTGAATTTAGTTCACTAATGCTAATGACAAAAAAATGTCATTACCATTTAATTGTAATGAAATTTTTAGGCATTAGGATTTATCATACTAATGCTAATGAAATCACACTAATGTCTAAAAAAAACTAATTATAATTGAGCAAAAAATGCATTTGTTTACAAAACAAAGTGGAGTGTAAATTGCTTTACAGAGGAATGGAACGGAGATCGATAGGAATTGTATGTTTATTTGTATTATCACGTAAATAAGTAAAAATTAATAAATAAATCACCATATGGCTGTTTTATAAAATTGATCAATCGGGATCTCTCCCGGACCCAGTCCATTTATATTATAAGAATGTATGTAAATGTTTATCCGTTTTGCTCTATCTCTCTTAGTTTCATAGATACTGGGTATTTCAAAAAATCAAAATTTTATAAAATGGCTAGTATCACAAAACGGAACAAATTTTTGCAAAACTTAATATAAGTAATACGTTCCCATAATACAAACGTGTTAAGTGTTCCGATTCCACTCGTTTCCCGGTTCATTTCATATCGTTCCAGCTAAGACAAATGTTCCATTTTATTATCAGTTTAGACCAATGTTCCATTTTATTATCAGAGTGATTAAATTGGTATTGTCACGTACATATTAGGGTAAACACATAATTAGGACACCCTGTGGCTGTGTCATATAAAATTAATCTCTCGGGATCTTTCCCGGGCATAGCCTATTTGTATTATGAGCGTTACTTAAAGCTCCTATGAAGCCCAGATTTCATCGATATTCACCATTAGTTTTTCGAAAATCTTATCTGTCAATTGTAATTTGTTTCCTTTAATTGATGCATTACTAATGGTAATGAAATTTAAATTTATTGACATTAATCAATGAAATCAAATCAATGAAATTCATTATCATTAATTAAACAAATGCTAATGAAAATGATTTCATTACAATTGATATCAATGAAATTGTAATGAAATCATCAATTAATTAGTCAATACAATTAACTAGTCCCATGTATGATACACACACACACATTTGTGTAAAACTTTTTCAATTTCTTTTAATTTGAATTGAAATAATTTTGTATATAAGCAAACCATTTCAATAAAAATGCAAACACAAATTTTTTGAATATTTTTTTGAAAAAAAATTAATAACTGTAACGTTAGTAAATAAACTACAATATTCCGTTTTTGAGGTTAAATTTTCGTGATGCTTTAAAATAACATTTAACAAAACTTAAAAAAAAAATCGACGTAATTCAACTTAAAAATTCTCCAATATTTAAAAAATTCGCCAAAACTTAAAAACAATGTCAAAATTTTAAAAATAGCTAAAATTTACAGTACAATGATCTCTGCTGGTTTTGATTATCAAAATAATAGTTTTGACTTTAGTAAATTAAGCAAAAACAAATTATTAAAAATTTAGTATTTCTTCAAGTCAAAATAACAAAATTTTTAACTGAAATCTCAATTTTAACTAAAAATTAGTTTCATCAAGCCAAAATATTTGTTTGCTTTCCAAAAAAGGTTTGTCAAATTCTGTGGTGTTTAAGCAATGTCGTAATTTACATTTAATTTCCTTTCCAAAAGATGCCAAACGATGGAATGTTTATAACTCCTTAGCAGAAAATCTTCAAGAACTGACAGCAAGTGCTTTCCCAAGCTCAAAATTATAACATCATTAGAGAAAAGGTCAGTCTATTCAAAAAGTGCAGCACAACCACTTTGGAAACAAAATATCAAACGTTGGCAAAATGTTGGTAAAACCATGAAAAAAGTGGTCTAAAAATTTGTTTTCCAAAATAAAAAGAAAACAAAGTTCATATATAATTGCTTTGGTCACGCCGGGATTCGAAGCCTTGCCGCCAGATTGGACAGCTCTAACTACTGAGCAACAAAACGTAAGTAAATGACAACAGCTGGGTAACAGTTGGGTGCTCAAATATGTCAGCACTGGAGTAAGCTTTGCTGGAAACAACTTTTGTTAAAGCTCTGCCTATTCTGGAGGCTTTAGCTTTTGTTTTCTGATGAGATCTTTAGCCAGATCGAAAAAATAGTATCAACCTAGTTAATATGTTTGATTTGCTTTATTTTTGTAAATATACGCAGATTGAACGCTCGTTGTAATTAAAAATAACATAAATATAATCTCAATGTATATAAAATCAAAAAACGTTGCCAACGTTGGGAAATCAAACAAAAAAGTTGGTATTAAAAGAGCTTGCCAGAAACAAAAAAAATATTTTATATGATAAAAATATTAAAAAGTATAAAAAATCACAAAAAACTGTTTGCCGAAACCGGGCTTGAACTTGGAACGTTCCAACTACAAACTTTTTTAAATAAAGCATCATTATTTTTATAAAATAGATGCTTTACGAGTTGTTAGACTTCTGAGCCGTTGTTAATTTCTGACTGAATAGATTTTGGAAAACACTTTTTCGCAACTTTGGCATAGTGGTCTCAGAAAATTCCTTGCCAATGATCTTTTCTGTAGACCACTCAAATTATTCTAAAATAAATACTCTCAAAACGCTTTCTGGAAATTATGTTAAACTGTCTTTATCAAGTGTTCTGCCAGTAGTTCATTTTCAATTCCTCGGTTAGCCAGTGGTATATTAGTGGTTGATTTTTTGTGCCACTGGCAGTTTCTGACTTGGCGCATATATTGTAACACTTTTCTACACTGGGAGCAGTTTAAATTTTAGGCTTTGGGAAATAAGTATGTATCATAAATATTACTACTTTTTTGTTATTTGATTTCAACAGAAAGAAATCAGGTTTGAACATTTTTGTATATTAAAAACTGCATGAAGATCAGTGTCCGACAGAAGACTTCGACCATAAAATTATTTTTGCAGATTTTCGGTATTATAAGCATTATGGACAAATTTGACAAATGGAAAAATGTTTATTGGGCTTATCTAGATGCAATTTAAAGGTAAAATTTAAAGAAAAATACGGCACCCAAAATAACGTTCAGATCGGAAAAACACAGCTACATTGCAGCTAAAGTTCGGCTTTTTTCTTAAGTTTTTTATTCAAAATCGTCCACATTGTCTTCAAATACCAAATATTGTTTCTTGGCCGAAGTCTTCGGTCGGACACTAATGAAGATGCACCAAATTTTATTGTCATGCATCGAACTGTACCATCGAAAAATAAAGTACTCCATTGAAATCAGCGTGTCCGAAATATATAGAATTGATGGTCATGCCGTGTAATCATTTCCAATCATAATATGATGCTCTTAAACTATATTTTTTCTCTTTAAGTGCATTAGATTACAAATCACATACAATTTTTAAAAATAGCCACACATTTTAACACTTTAGATCTTTTTTTTTAGGAAACAGTGTTAAATATTTTAAATCTGTTTTGTTTTCCTTTAACGCCTATTAGCAAAAAGTCAATCAATCATTGACCATTCCACACATGTTATATAGGCAACCAAAAAGGGTTATTTGAAAAAGAAATCGGCAAATAATATTCTTAACGAAATTTGGCTAACACATGTTTGAAAAAGTCTAGAGACAATTTCAGGAAATTCATACAGAAACTCAATAAAAATATTTCTCTTAACTGCTATTGAATAACAAAGTCATATTCAAATATTTTTGTAATTCTTTCAATTAAAAAATAATCAATATTAAAACTTTCACATGTAATAGTCATTATTTGTAATATTGAGCATTTTTAAACTGAAACAATTACACTAATAGAAAAAATTAACAAACATATTTGCTAAAACTACTAAAAATTAGTTCAAAGTGAAGTTGCAGGAAAAACTGTTCAAATTAGACGATTTTTTGTTAGTATTAGTAAGATAAGATCACCAACAACAAAATCTGTTGAATCTGCATTGTAACGGGTCTGCCAAATAACTTTTTTTTTTTTGAAAATGCTATAAAAAAAACTACTGAATATTTTCTCAAATTTCTTTTTTTTATTTGAAAGTACAATCCTTCCGGTTAATAATGGAAAATAATTTCATTCAAATGGCTGCCTCGGCTGGCCATGCAGTTGCCTACACGATCGGTCCAATTTTTAAGCACATTATCGATTATGTGCAGCTGTATTTCACCAATGGCTTCACGAATATTGTCCTTTAAAGCGGCAATTGTCTCTGGCTTGTTGGCGTAACACTTATCTTTGACGGCACCCCACACATAATAGTCCAACGGTGTCAAATCGCAGCTCCGAGGTGGCCAAACGACATCGGCATCTTCTGTAAGTCGATCGAAGGCCCACTTAGCGAAGCGAAAACGCATTGGATGGTCAGTTGGCTTCAACTCCTGAACTAATTGGACTTTGTATGGCGTCATACCAAGGTCTTTATGCAAAATTCGTCTCAATGATGTCTCCGAAATGTTCAATTGTTGAGAACGACGGTGAATTGATGTTGATGGCGCTTCACGCACACTTTCTGCCACAGCAGCAATATTCTTGGGTGTAGGCACTGTTTTTGGCTTTTCACGCTTTGGTTTATCGATGAGGATGCCAGTTTCTTTCACTTTTTTCACAAGATAACGAACATACGGAGCTGACGGTGCGGTGCTTCTCTTCTTCCAAAATCCGTACGCAATTTTCGCACACATTCTGCAACATTGCCATGATTTTCAAAGTAATGTCGCAATATTTCCCAGCGTTGTTCAAGCGTATACACAACCATATTCGTTCAGCGGAAGGATAAAACTAATTATCTGTCAAATCAGACCATTCACGAAATAAGCACTAGTTGAAAAAAAAGTTAGATGGCGGACCCTTTATTTGTGCTAATTTTTAGTTAATTAAGAGTTTTTAGTTCATTAATAGTTGACCAGTGCCTCCGACCAGAGGCACTGGTCTGTTTTCGCTACAACGCGCCGAAAGCCATAGTAGCTGGTGCTCGTTTTATATTATATATAATTATATGATTATTAATAAATAAAATAAAATAAAATAAATAAACAAGAGTAAAAAATAAATCTGCTAAAATCAGCAAACAATTTGCTATGAGATACTTAAAACAACTTTCAACACATGTTAAAACTGATTGTAGATGCCTTTTATTTCTCAGATTTATAAATTCAGAAGAACGATAGACAGGGTTAGGTTGACTATATACTAAAAAAACAGAATCGTTATTAGCAACCGTATTTGTTGTCAATCGCATGCGTCGGTTGCTGCGACCGAATTTTCAGGTTATGATTCTGCTGATTCAATCATTCGATTGAAATAACAGAAATTATGCTACGACAATAGAATTTCGATTGCCTCTGTTTTCTGGATGTACTTAAAAGTTTAAAACTTACAAGAGTTTATTCATTATTTTTAATTTTTTTGCTGATAGTTTTTAACTTTCAGATCCACACCAATACAAAATTGAGTAGCTAGACTTGGAAGATACATTCACTAAAAAGGAATTTCCATATCGCTCCTTTGTAAAAAGTTGTACCAAATGTGAAGCCAAAATTTTCAAGTTTTTAAATTATCACAGTTTTTTGCCAATGCCGTTTTTGTGCCGTTGATTGGAATTGAGTGTTTAGAACAGTATTTAAAAAATTGTAAAATTTTTAATTTTGTGAATTTCAAGTATTTAATATGGTTTCCTGCAAATAAGTAATCCAATTAAATATTATTAAACCGTCCAAAAATGCGTGTTTTCCTAATTAATATTGGTTTTCTTTTGAAGTTCCAATATTTGACAACAATTCTTTTTTGAGTGCGTTTTATAGTTTTTTTTTTTTTTTTTAAATACAATCAGATCTATAAATTTATGTGGCTTAAATAAAATCCAAGCAAAAACTGTGCTTTTGATATTTTTAATTTGCTTGAAACTTTAACCACCATAATTAAATTATGATTAACGCGAGCGAATGAATTAAGCATGCTTAAGCGTCGGCTAACATATACCCAAAAGTTTATTAATGTCATACAAAAAAAAAAAAAACTTTTGAAATATTTTAACTCAAAGTGTCGTTTTTTGAAAATCGTCATTCATTAGTATACAAAAGTTTTTCGATTTTCAAAGCATTTTTATGGATTTTCTGCTCTTTAGAAATCAGCAGTCTACAATTTTTTAGCAAAATATTTCTGTTGATTTTAATTAAATTTGTGTTAACCTAAATTCTTGTGCAAAACAATAACAAAGATTTTGTTGATATAACAGTTTTTGTTTGCTGAATTTTGTGTAAAAATATTTAGCTAAAGTTTTTGCTGATTTTAGCAGAGTAAATAGCTATTTGCAATTAACTAAAATTAAACTGGAATATTGCTCAAATTTTGTAAATTTAAGAGATTTATATTTGCTGATCTTCTCTTACAAATATTTAGCAAAAACAAAATCTGCTAGTTTAAACAGTTCTTTCTGCAACGTTATTTTAAACCCATGTTTTAGTAGATTTCTCTGCTATTCTTGCGTGTTTATTTCTACGGGTTTATATCCATTATTGTCCGACCGAAGACTTAGGCCAGAAAATGCTTTTTTCGGTATTTTAAAGCATTATAAGTAAATTTAGAAAATAGAAAAATGTTTATTGGGCTTGTTAGATGTAATTTTGTGTGTCAAATTTAAAGAAACGTCAGTAGTTAAGCAATGAATTCAATAATAAACAGCAGAACAATCGACTTAATCGGAAAAACTTCGGCAGCCGAGTAGTTAACTTTGCAGCCAAACTTCGTCTTGCTCCTTAAGTTTTTTACAAAATCGAATTAAAACTGCTTAACAAATATGTTTACAATATCAAAATTTGTCCCCATTGTCTCAAAATACCACAAAAAAAATAACAAATATGTTTTTTGGCCGAAGTCTTGGACACTAACACAGAAAAAAATACTTTTTCATTTAAATCGATTTGTTAAAAATTTTTAAAACTTTCAATTAAAAATTAATTGAACCAATTAAACATTTGCTCGAATTCGAAACTTGCTTGACGTTTTTTTTTTATTTATACTATGGCTCAAAACATATTGTTGTTGTTTTTTTGTAATATTTCTGTATGTGTTTGTTTTTTATAAATGTTTATGTATTTGTAATAAATATTTCAAATTCATATCAATTAGATTTTAATTATTCTCATTAGGTTTATTATTTTATTAAGTTAAATAAATTAATTTCAGTGGTTTTAATCTTAATACTAATTTATTATAAAACATTATCATAAAATTGATAAAGTAATTTTTTAAGTTAAATTTTGTTTGATAAAAATGTAACCAGTTTTTTAAACAAAAAAAAAATGCTACAAATCAATTTAAAATTATTTGGAAAAAAAAGACACTGGTTGCAACAAAGGGGCTAATTTCTGCAAAATCAAATCCAAAATTCAAAGAAAAAAACTAATTTCTGTGTGAATTTGTTCACATTAATTATAAATAAATCTGCTAACTAAATGAGAAGTGCATGCCGGTTTATATTTAATGTTATAAAATTTAAGCTACAAAAAAAACATTTCGTATGGCAGCAACAATTTATCCAATTGTTTTTTGCTTTTGAGAAGGTATAAAATAGTGATCACTTTTTAATCAAATGAATTATTATTTAATTGGAAAATAATTCAATTGAAAAGTTATCAAAATCTAATTGAATTAGCAATTTTCGTTGTTGGCGGAATTTCAGCAAATAAAGTTATTGAATCGGTGATTTTGTGATAGAAATGGGTTTCTATTTTTTTGTGTATGATACACGCATAGCACTTGTACAAATAGCAACAAAAAAAAAGCTACTAAAAATTAGTTAAATATGTTCTTGCAGAAAAAACTGCTAAATTTAGCATATATTTTTTACTAAATATTAGTAATACAGGGAGTCCGCCAGGAAGGTATACTACTTTGTTTTGCCGCCATTTTGGTAAACATTAGTCTTGACAGTTCATATTTGGCAGTCGTAAAGTAGACACGTGGCAAATTTATTATGGAGAAATATTCGATAAAACAAGTTTTAATCGTTAAAACATTTTATCAAAATTAATCATTGATAACTGTGACGATGAGAAAGTTACGTGAAATTTTTGGTAGAAACAACGTGCCAACAAAACGCACTATTTATCGTGTAGTGAATGATTTCGAAGAAAGAGGGTCTGTAGGTGATAGGCCCAAGCATGAAGCACAACGTACTGCAAGATCGGCTGAAAACATTACTGCTGCTCAAGAAAGTGTTCAAAACAATCCATCAACCTCAAGTCGACGCCGTGCTCAGGAGCTTGGTCTTCAAAGAACAACTTTGGCCAAAATTTTGCACAAGGATTTGCATTTGTTTCCATTTGAGATTTAGTTGACACAAGAGCTTCTTTCACAAGACCATTAACGCCGCCATACATATGCCATTAGGATGCTACAGCTCATCCATGACAACCCCGATTTTCATGAAAATATCGACGAGGCACATTTTCATTTGAATGGATATGTGAATAAACAGGATAGTCGGTTCTGGGCAATGGCAACCGCTCAAATTATTCATCAGTCACCTTTGCATCCATTAAAAGCAACAGTCTAACATTGTCATTTGTTTCCATTTGAGATTCAGTTGACACAAGAGCTTCTTTCACAAGACCATTAACGCCGCCATACATATGATGTTACAGCTCGCCCATGACAACCCCGCTTTTCATAAAAAAATCATAATGAGTGACGAGGCACATTTTCATTTGAATGGATATGTGAATAAACAGGATAGTCGGTTCTGAGCAATGGCAAACGCTCAAATTATTCATCAGTCACCTTTGCATCCATTAAAAGCGACAGTCTAGTGTTCAATTTGGTCAGGAGGAATCATTGGACCTTACTTCTTTGAAAATAAAAATGGCGTCGTAACGGAGCGAAATCGTGATATGATTGAAAACTTTTTAACGCCACAACTGCATGCTTTGGCCTTGATGAACATGTGGTATCAACAAGACGGTGCTACATCACATACAGCCAGGATTACAATGGAATTACTGCAAGACCTCTTTCCACAACAAGTTATTTCAAGAAATGGTGATGTTGATTGGCCTCCACGGTCTCCTCATTTGACTGCTCCGGACTTCTTTTTGTAGGGATATCTGAAAAGCAAGGTTTATGCAAACAAACCAGAAACGCTTGAGCAACTCAAACAAAATATTCGTGATGAAATTAATGAAATACCGCGTGAAATGTGTGAGAATGTAATGAAAAATGTGCTCAAAAGAGCTAGCATTTGTGAGGCTAACAGAGGCGGACATTTATCTGATATTGTATTCCATACATAATTGCCGACATTAAATAAAACATTTATCAATATAAAAATCAAAATTATAAACAAACAAAGTAGTATACCTTCCCGGCGGACACCCTGTATATGAATAACAAAAATAAATCTGTTGATATAACAAAAATTTAGTTGTTTTTGAGCTAAATTTCAGTAATAAAATAATCTGCTAAAATCAGCAGAAACATTTACTAAATATTAGAAGACAAAAAAATCATAAAAAAATGTGAAAATTTTTAAAGTTTTTTTTTGTTTTTTTTTTTAATGCGAATAATAGTCTGCCCTTATAAAATCAAAAATCTAGAATTTTTTAGCAAAAATTTCTATTGAATTTAGCAAAATAAACTGTTATTAGCATTATACTAAATTTGAGGTAAATATAGCAAAAATTAAGTTAATTTTACATTTTTTTGTTTGCTATTTTTAGACTACAAATATTTAGTAAAAGATTTTGCTAATTTTACAGAGTAAAATACTATTTTCAGTTAACTAAAATAAACATCGAATATATCTTAAATTTTGTACAGTTAACAGATTTATTTTTGCTATTCTTATTTTATTAATATTGACCAAAAAAAATCTCCTAAATTTAGCAATTTTTTCTGCAAGGTAATTTTTAACTAATTTTTAGTAGCTTTTTCTGCTATTTTTACAGGTTTATTTCTATGAGTGCAGAATTTAAGAAATATGTTTTTATATGTAAGTTAATCCTAAAAATGTCTTCAAGTGTAATTATTTATTTATTATTTTTTTATTTATTTATTTATTTAGCATACCATTGCCAGAAGAACTAGTCTTATTAACAGCAAATGGAATAATAATGTTACAAAAATCTTTGGGACAGATAAACAATTAAAGTTGGAATTTACACATCGTTATAAAAACAAAAAGGCACAATATAAATTATATATAATTTTAATTTACCATATTAAAAAAAACAAAACAAATTTTATCAAAAAACAATATTAAAATGTTTGAAACTTAGTTAACCATAATGCTCAAAAATATAACACTTAAAATGACTTGCATTGCTTGTTGTTTGAATCCTGTGAGGCAAGTGGTTCCAAAGATCTATACTGCTTATAAAAAAATGTTTTTTGGAGAGTTCACTCTGATGACGAATTGTAACAATTTTGTTTCCCCTCCTCGATATAAAAAAATTAAGTCGTTTGTATAAATAATCAGGTTGTTTTGTATAAATTACTTTATGTAGAAATATAAGAGAACGGCATTTTAGTAAGTTATCAAACGATAAGTTATATATCTGTTTTGAGTAACGTGAAATCCTGGCAAAGCGTTGAAGTCCAAATATATATCTGGCAATATTATATGTTACATTTAGTTTTCGTTTGCTTAATGAATCGCAATTTGCGAAAAGTTCGCAACCATACATTAATGTGGGCAACAAATATGTTTTAGCCAGTAGCATACGTATTTTAAAAGGTGTATACGATCCACAAATTTCGTAACATAGAAAACGTTTTTCCACATATCATATTAATATGATCAGACCAATCAAGAAGTTTGTAAATATAACTCCTAAATTTTTCGCTGTTTCAGATATTTCAATTCTTGAGTTCCCAATTTGAATCGCGGGTAATAAACTGGGAAAAAGTTTAGGATTTCCAATTACCATGGCCCTATATTTTTTAGCGTTTAGACAAAGACCGTTATAAGACTCCCATTGAGATATTCTTGACAGATCTTGGTTTAAATTTTGTATGCAGCTTAATACATTAATTGGATCACAACTAATGTAAACTGGAACGTCATCCGCATACATTTGGACCTCACAGTGTGATTTGAGATGGTAAATCATTTGAGTATATAGCATACAATAGGGGACCAAGAATTGAACCCTGTGGTACACCTCTCGTCACTGTAAAACTATTTGACATTTTGGCACCATGATAAACAGATTGAGATCTTTCATATAAATATGAAGATATTAATTGAACAGCTGCCGGAGAGAAGTTACACATATATTTTAATTTAAGGCAAAGAATATTATGTTCTACGGTGTCAAAAGCCTTTAAGTAGTCAAGTAAAACTAAAAACGATATTTTCCTATTATCCATTTCACCTCTAATCTTTTCAGATACATCAATTAAGGTAGTAAGGCAACTGTGCTTTGGTCTAAACCCAGATTGTCTTTCTGTGAGTAAAGAATTGTAGTTTTGGTATTTACTCATCTGTGAGTGAACTAAACGCTCAAAAACTTTTGACAAATAAGGCAAAATTGCAATTGGGCGATAGTCTTTATCGGATTTTGGTATGGGTATTATTTTGGCATGTTTCCAGAAAGTGGGGTAGTTAGAAGTTGTAACTATCGTATTCAGTATACAAGTTATGTGTGGTAAGATAAACGGGAGAATTAGCTTTATGAATTTAGGATGAATTCCATCATGTCCAACTGAATGGGATTTTATATTCAAGAAGGATTCTAAAACATCTTCTTGGGTAAAGAGTGTGAATTCAAAATTAACATTGTTGTTGGTGTTCGTGTTGTAAGCTTTGGCAAAACAAAAGTGCAAGTATTTTTAACTTTATTGCTTTTTAGTTAATTTATTTTTAACCGAAAATAAAATTTAATTGTAAGTTTATATTCCAAAATAATTTTTCAGCTTTTGTTTTTTTTTTGATTGATTTGTAAGTTGTTTATATGAAAATAAAATTTTTTTTAATTTATTTTTGTTTAATTTTTTCAAAAACAATTTTTTTCTTTCTTTCGATTTTTTTTGTGTTTTGTAAAAGAGTCACCACAATTTTAAAACTGGTTCACAAAATGTTATTAAATGTGATAATTTATTGCTAAAAATACATTATTTTATTTTTTTTTTCAAATTTGATATTATTTGTAATTATCAAATTAATTTAATTACGGTTTTTTGGGGGTGATGCAACATTACGTTAGAATTTCGTAAATGTAAAAAAAAAATAACAATAACAATTAGCGTCATAATTATAAGCACAAGTGCAATCAAGTTAAACCGCATCAATTTAGGGACTTTTTGTGAAAAAAAAAATTAAAATAATAATTTTTGATGACATTAAATATTGCAGGATAATTAAAGCGTCGTCACATGACGCTGTAAAATAAATTAACATTCTATGGAACAGAGTCATTTTAGTAATTGTATCATTTCAATTTTGATAGTCAACTGATATTTTGTTTATAATTCATACACTGCGTTGCATACCTATAATTACATATGTAGAAATGTTGAGGTTAAGAAGAAGAATAAACGTTTTACTCTAAAAATTATAAACACTATTAATTTCTAAATCAGACTAGACTAGTTTCTGCCTTTTTATGGACAGGCTCATGAGTGATTTTTCATTTAAATTGTATTATTATTTGTGTCTTATAATTGTCCGATTGTCTCTATATGATATATTTTTCAACGCCCTGCGGCTGTAAGAATCAAACCTGCGCTCATCTTACATTACAAATGTAACAATACCAAGTCATGACCGTTTAGCGATCACATCCAAGTATGTCCTTGAATCGAATGCAGCTAAATTACAGTTTTCTTTCCTATTAGCTTTTTCTGTTATTGTATATTATATTTAGAAGTGCCAACACTAATAACACAAATATTCTATTTTTAGATTTTTCTTTATATTTCTAATCTCCTCCGTCTCTATTTCACAATGTTACCAGATTGACGTATGGTTTATACGTTCAGGATTGACAACTTTTGCGTTTTAAGTTGAGACATCGCCACAGGGCCAATTTTATAATTAAATGATTTTTGCTATTCTTTCTAATATTACACGCATTTTTTTAAACTTTTAAGTGTTTTTAGGAATGTGATAACTGATCTATTATTGTGTAAAAGTTTAGAGAATACTTATTTGATTTAAGAGAAAAATTGTATAATTATATTTTGTTAATGTTTCATAACTAGATTTACATATAACGATAGACAAAAAGAATAGCAAAAATAGAAAAATTTAAGAATTATTTTAGGTCCTTTTTTTGCAATTTTAATCAATTTGCAATTAAATATCGCGTTGTTCATATCTAAGTGAATTTGAAAAAGGGCAAATTTCGGCCTATTTAAAAACTGGCTTAAGTTTTCGGAAAATTCTTAGAAAAATAAACCGTTGACATGTGGTTGTCCCAAATTTTTAAATAATCCGAGTGTTAATAGTAAAAATAAAACAGGCGGGCCGAATAAAAAGCTTTCTTATCGGCACGAGCGTAAAATAATCACAAAATAATCAACTGTGCCAGCAATTCAATGAAGAGTGTCAATAACGAAAAATCTCAATCATGAAGAGTCCCAATCGATAAATGTAAGGTAAATGTTTGCAAATCAACCATAAGTACGCTCTTTATAGATTACCAGAAAATTTTAGTGTTCAAAAGCTAGTTTCTGTGCCAAGGTTATTACCCGGCACAAAACTGTTCGACTTTAATTCACTAAAAGGAATTTACAAAACTACTGGAGAAAGCTTAGTCAATAATCGCTGTTATTGGAAGGACTGTTTAAACATAAATTTAGAATTTTTCTGATGAGCAATAGTTCAATCTTGGTGGTTATAACAACTATTGGAGAGACCTACGTAAGGAACCACGATATTCCTCAAAAAGAAATTTCGGACCTTAATGGTCTCGGGCGGTATGGTTGATTTGGCATTTCCAAGCACCAGAACGACTTTTTCTGAGTACATTACAGTATTAGAAGAGAAATTTGTACCATTTACTGAAAATAGCAACGAAGAAGAATTCATTTTAAAATAAGACAATGTCTCAGTCCAGTTAAGTCATCAGACGACGGAATGGCTATCATCAAAAAATATTTGGAATGGCCCGCATGTTCTCCGTATTAAAACCCCATTGAGAATATTTGGGGAGTATAAATCCGTCGGGTTTACGCAGAAACCCGTTAATATGAAATCGTTTTTCATATAAAAGAAGCAGTTATTGATGCGTGGAGATCTTTAACGGAAGGACTTCAATCAGTATGTCTGATCGAATTTTCGAGTTGATTCAAAAAAAATACGCCTAACGCATTATTAAATCTGCTGCTTTAAAAAATCTGTCAGAATTTGTTTATAAATGTGAATATATTAACCCTTAAATGGCAACCATTAAAAATTCCTACGGCTTTATTTTGAGTTTAATTATAATAAAAGCTTCACAAGTGTGTTAAGAAAACCCAAGCGCTCTGTAATAAAATAGAATTTTTGATAAATATTTACATTTGCGCCTTTTATTAATCATGAAAGTCGAAACAATTAAAATGTGCGAAATTAATTAAAAATCTCAAAAAATGCGTTCTTATGATATTGAAAAAAAGGTAAAAATAATTTTAGAAAGTTCAAATAAAATATATAAGTAAGGCCAATGTAAGACTACAAATGATCTACATTTTGTGCCCCTAGGTCACTTCATTTTTGTGTAACGGACAATTCAAAAGTTTTAATATAAAATGATTAAAAAAAAATATTTTAAAAATCGTGGTACGCAGTTTTTGTTTGTTTCGCACCATAAAAGCACATTTTTTTTTTTGAAAACAAGATATATGGATCTTGATTTTAACCTGATATAGTTGTATGTGGACTTATACATCCAAATATAATTAGATCCGAGTTTTATACTTGCAAAATTGCACTAAATGTTACATTTTTGCATATAATTGTATCAAAATATATACAATTTCATACGAATGTAAATATATGAAAGTGATAACTAGACTGATAGGTGCCAAACCTTAACGTTTATATATTTGAAAGTATATACACTGAGAGAACTGTCTGCATGATATCAATGAATTTTTGCATTAGATCTATGAAATGTCCCTGAAACTCGTCCATAGAAACTTTTCATTAAACTAATGCAGTTTTTAATAAAATTTAATGAAAAATTTAATTTTATTTATTAAAAATTTCATACGACTAATGAAATGTTTCATTGAAAATAGTTTCATTAAAACTATGAAGCTTTTTCATGAAATTTAAGAAATTTTTCATTCACATTGTGAAGAAAACTTCATTTAGTGAAAAAACTTCTTTAAAACTCTTCCAAGGAATTCTCTTTTGAGAATAACCTTTTGAGAATAACCAATTAAAAAATAATATTACAAATAAAATCAAATAGACAAGCGGCAACTTTTTTACTGTTTGTTTTAAACACTAAAAAAGTTGTATAACTTATGAACTAAAAATAAGTTAAGTTTGCATTATCACGCTAAACTGTCTTAAAATTGAAGAAAAATTAACTAGATTTGAAGATGTTTTTACTAGATTTAAGTAAAATGTAAGTATACAATTCAAAAATATACTACATTTTAGTAGTTTTATAAAATTTAAGACAAAATTTGCTTAATTTTAATACAAATTTATCTAATTGAATGCAGTAAATTGTTTTTAGTTGTTTTTAAGAAAACTGCATACTTAATTTGAGTTAAATTTTCTTTTAAGCCAAATAATTCCTGTATATCTTAAAATTTAGTTCAAATTCCTCAATATTTGGTAAACTTTTTTTTGAGTGTATCACATGCTTAAATTTCATTTAAAATGAAGTACTGTACTCTCCTTGTCAGTAAAATAAGTATATTTTTTTATTACTTTTCTCTTCATTACGACAATATTAACGCATTTAACTCTTATTTTAAAATTTCAGTAAGTTCAGAAGTTGTTTCTACCACTTTTTTAAAATTGTTATTTTCGTTCAATTAGTGTGAATTGTTGCACTGAAAGTTTACATTTTTATTTAAAATTTCGAAGTTACAAGATCATAATTAAATCTTGCTGTTAAACAGAAATTTCAAAGTTTTTTTTAATTGCAAGCGAAAGAAATTAAATTTTTAGAGTAATTCGTATTTTTGGTTAAAAAATTATAAATTTTATATTGTCCACAATGTTTCAATTTAATGTGGTCGTATTATACTTTGCTCATAAAAAAAATAAAAAGCCAGTTCACTCACACAGCTTTTTCACACAGGTTTTTGTAACACAAAAAAAAACCCCATTTCAATCACGAAAACCTGCTATTCAATAACTTTAATTGCTGAAATTCCGCCAACAACGAAAATTGCTAAATCAATTAGATTTTAATAACTATTTAATTGAATTATTTTTTCAATTAAATAATAACAAATTTGATTAAAAAGTGATCAATATTGTATATTCCTTCCCTAAATGCAAAAAAAAAAATTGGGTAAAGTGTTGTTTTCATACCATATGCTTTTTCATAGCTTGAACTTTTTAGCCTTGAATTTAAACCTGCATGTAGTTCTCATTTAGTTAGGAGATATATTAATAATAAGAATTTATTTATTTATAATTAGAAGAGTAGAGACTATAGCAAAAATAACTTTTTTTTTATTTGCAGAAATTAAACCTTTTTTGAAATCAAAAGTCTTCTTTGAAATAATTTTGAATTTATGTTTTGTATTTTTTTTTTTTAAAATGGTTACATTTTATTACTACACTGAGGAAATTATGTAGGTTAAGGCGACAGCAATAATAGTCAAAAACAAATGAAATTTCACTTAAAGCAAGGACGACTAACATTTCATTATATTCAACTAACATTTGTCATTTTTTTTTACAGTTCAAAAATTACTAACAATTGTAGTAAAAAAAAACACATGTTAGTAAAAAATAAACAAACATTTATTTTTTTTTATTTTTTTTTTAAATAACAAAAAAACTACTGTAAAAAGGTAATGTATAATCAACAAAACAGTCATTTGATGTGGTTTGTTTTTTTAAATGAACTACAAGGTTATTAAAAAATATAATGTGTTCTATAAATAACTGACATTTACATTAAAAATAAGGAAACTATATTACATTCCAAACAACTACATATTTTTAAAGGAAAAGCTCCCTGAATGTAATACATAAGCATTTATAA
Source organism: Delia radicum (assembly GCA_021234595.1). Classification (NCBI taxonomy): domain Eukaryota; kingdom Metazoa; phylum Arthropoda; class Insecta; order Diptera; family Anthomyiidae; genus Delia; species Delia radicum. Next base: position 14,659,742 of record CM037853.1, on the reverse strand, counting down.
AAAACAACTACATATATATTATATATATTAAATATTACATAAAACATCAACAATATGTTGATGTTATCTTTTTTAATGCTTTTAAGCGATGATATAGAAACATGAAAATAAACTTACGAATTTAAGCAATTATTTAATTGATACAATTAATTTTTAATTGACACCTTTTAAAATTTTTAACAAATCGAATTAATTCAAAATAGTAGGGAAATATTTTTTTCTGTGTTATTTTCAATTTATTTAAAATGTCGTTTTATCGATAAATTTTTCGCTGTAATGTAATAATAAATAGAATGTTTGAGCTGACACATTTACCGAATATACATGTTTTGAAACAACTCTTTTGGTGCCCACAAGGCAGTGTTCTGGGTCCAGTTCTCTACATAACTTTCACATCAGATATGCCTATTATGGATGGTCTTACTATTGCAACTTACGCAGAAGACACAGCTTTACTTGCTTCTCATGAGTCACGAATTAAAGCTTCTGAATTGGTTCAAAATGAATTATATCAAATTCAAAATTGGTTACAAAAATGGAACATCAAGGTAAATACAGAGAAGTCAATACATGTTACATTTTCGTTAAGAAGACTTGATTGCCAGCAACTTTACCTGAATGACACAGCTATTCCAAAAAGTAACTGTGTTAATTACTTAGGGCTTTATTTAGATAGAAGGCTAACTTGGAAGGAACACATAGTTAAAAACGTAATCATTTAAACATCAAAATCGGAACTAAGCTTAGAAAACAAGGTTATCTTGTATAAGACTATTCTTAAACCTATTTGGACGTATGATGTTCAGCTTTGGGGCACTACCAGCAACTCGAATATTGAAATCTTACAAAGATACCAATCAAAAACATTAAGACTAATAACAAATGCGCCTTGGTTTGTAACAACACTCATAATAATCCATGCTAAAAATACGAAAAAAATGTCAAAACAACAAAATCTTTTGTAAACTGAACAAATTTTCGTTTAATTTACAAAAGTTTTGGTTATTTTGATATTTATTTGTATTTTTATGCATATCGAGGGCCTATATTCAAAACCCTCTATCTTTGATTTTCACGAAAATGACTTTTTGATGGAAAAATGTTCAGTAAAACAGCCCTCATGTATGGTGTGAATTTCATAACAAAAATATTTTTTTTTTTTGCTGTTTTATTTGCATTTTTGTTATTTCTCTATCTTACGCAATTAATTTTTCTGAATGCAAAACCCTCTATCTTTTCAAATAATAAATTTTCAAATATTTTTTTGGAATAATTTCTTCTTGCAATACATGTTTTCTTACTATTTTTTTGCATGCTGAACATGAATTTTACATTTTTTTAATCGTTTATTAAAATAGCGAAAGCCGATTCTGAACTGAATTAAAATGAAAATATTTTACCTTTTGGTTTTTGGAAAATATAATGTCCATGGCATAAAAATAAATGGTTAAACTTGCAACTTGCTTAAAAAAAGTGTCTACTTTTAAAGTGTCATCTACGATATTATTGTCAAAAAAAAAATAATTCATATGATATTAAAAATCATAATTAAAATATTATTCTCGCGTGATAAACTTACATAATGGTAAGTTTAAAATTTTGTTTAATATTTAGATTTTAATAATAAACTTTTGATATTTTGTGTGAACAGAAAAATAAAGTAGCTTTTAATTCCTTGCAACGTATAGCAGTCCATTATGCATCATCAAATGAAGATATGGAGGATGGGCGGATAACAGGTATGTTTACACATAACTAATTACAACAGCAAAAACAAAATACATATATACCCAGATTCCGAAGACGAGAAAATCAACAATAATGTGGACGTTTGCAAAAGAACTAAACGGAAACATAATACTATATCAAATACCCGAAAGGAAAACTCAGCAAAACGAATGAGAGGCCAAAAATATTTAGGATTTTCTACTGCTGATGGAGTTTCCATACTAAATTCAAAAAGACCCAAGAAAAATGGGAATTTCGTAATCATCATCATTTTGCGCAAAAAGCAAATTAAGACACTGACAGAAATTTGATCATAAACCAGAAATTATATTTTTAAAATGTTTTGGGATATGACCTGGGAAGCTAACAAAGTGTTTGTAAAAAGCCACGTCATAAAGAAAGCCAAAAAGAATTGTATATTCTCTGGTCCACTATCAATTCAGCCAAATAAGTGGAAGAATTTGCAAGATTTGAAGAGCGCAATACCACCGGAATACCATTATTTTTACGATAATTTACTTCAATCAAACTCAAAAAAAAAAAAAAAACATAACTTTTTGTTTCATATTGTTTATTATTAATTTTTTTTATCTTATGTTGTATTACTAGCCGTTATCTTAAATAAATCACCTTAAAAACTGACAAATGGCATAAATGAAATCAAAATAATTTATTTTTATTAAAATGCAAAAACCCTCTATCTGGTCATTTTCATACATAAACATTGAATTTTTTAAGAATCAAAACCCTCTATCTATCATAAGGTCCACAAAAATGCAACATTTTAAAAACCAATTATATGTGAGATTCAGTAGTTGCTTTTAAAAATATTGTAGAATACCGAATTTTAATAACTCAAGTAATACGCGAAAAAAAAGTTTTTTGGCTCTCCTGAAAAGTTGTGTTTTTTAAGATAGAGGGTTTTGAATATAGGCCCTCGATATATTATTATCAGTGAAACGATAACATTCACAACGATCTTAGAATTTCGAAAGTCAAAGAAGAGATCAACAATTTCAGTGAACAATACCTCAACAGGCTAAGCAATCATTCAAATATATTGGCTATAAATTTATTGGATGATAGCGATGAAATACGTAGACTGAAAAGGTTTCATGTACTTGACCTGCCCTTTAGAAAATAGAAAAATGTAAATATGTATAAACCTATATATGTCAGCAATACTACTTTGTAATTCTTTTTTTATATTGAGCTCATTGGATCTCAATATCTTAAGTTAGTTTTAAATAATCATAAGATTTGCTTATTATTTTTATATATAAAATAGATTGCAAATAAAATGAATTGAAAAAAAAAAAAAAAATTAGACCTTTTAAATAATATTGTATTTTTTTTTATGAAAACAGTGTTTTCAGAATACAAAAATTTCTGACACAAATATAATGTATGAGCACACAATCAAAACATTTTTCCAATGCTAAATAGTCCGTGCTTTTGTCCGATAAGAATCCAATTAAATACTTTTGGATTTACTTAATACTTCAGCATGATTACAACGGCTAGCCTACAAAAAGAGCTTACGGACCAGACCAATGTTAAAACAATTTTGAGGGGATTAATGCAATCATTTACCACAATTTACCCAACTATGTACAAAAAGAGCAAAGAGTTTATGTTTTTTTTAAGTTAATTTAAAAAAATTCTTATCAAAACGATCAATTATTAACCGCTTCCAAAAGTGTAACATTTGCCTTAAGATAGAAAAATGCAATTATTTTATTGTTAATATTAAATAGTTTAAATTTTGTTTTTTATTCTTAAAAATGACAGATGAATAAACAAAATAAGCTGAAAAAAGTTATTTGATTTGCTTTCATAGTTTAAAATTTAAAGCAATATATGTGAACAAAAAATAAAACATTTTTGCTCTTCAAAATTTAGTAACGTCATGATGCTTGTTAGGAAAAGAGCCTAGCTACGTGTTTGATTGATTGATGGAGCAAAATTGATAATTAGTAGGTTTTCTGTTTAAGCTCTGCATATTCTGGAGGCTCTAACTTTTCTAAAACATCGGGTTCTGATGATATATTTAGCCAGATCGAAATATTAGTACCTAGCTAATATATTTAACTTTTTTTATTTTTGTAAATATACGGATGCTATAAAATAATATAAATTTATGGCGGTATGAAACAAGACCCCAATGAAATAAGGCCCCAAACCGAAAATGAAGTAAGGCCCCAAAAATTTCGATAAAAAAAAATGGGGGTGTTATTTCATTTTTTGGGACTTTATTTCATTTTTTTTTTTTGGGACTTTAATTCATAATGAAATTAGGCCCCAATATGAGAAACTAAATAAGTCCCCAAATAATATTTTTGGGGGTGTTATTTCTTTTTCTTAAAAAGCACAATTTTTAAGTAATATAAGCAAATAACCGTTATAATAACTGCATGAATTATGAAGTTATTAATCTAAATAGTTATTTGCTATTAGTTAGTACCGTGTAGTAATTTTGAAGTTTCTTTTATGTCGCACGCAGAAAAAAATGTTATATCGCGAAGCCGCCTGCCGCGTTCTACGGAGGAAAAAAACCCCTAAGAGCGGCCGAAGGCAGCCACCCAGAAGAACTTGTTTTTCAATTTAGATATCAAATCCGTTGAAATCTTATATTTTTAAGACATGAAGTAATTTGTAAAAAAAAGTTTTTCTGTGTGGCGGCCTTCGGCCGCTCTTAGGGGTTTTTTCCTCCGTAGAACGCGGCAGGCGGCTTCGCGAAATAAAGTTTTTTCTGCGTGCGATTATGCGATTTATAAATTTAGTTTTATTTTGTGCAATTTTTTTTCAGCCTTTTTACTATGTATTAATTAGGAATAAAGAAATATTTCAAAGTAATATATAATTTTGTTTTTTTTATTTTTTATTAGGGCCTTATTTCATTTTCAAAATGGGGCTTTACTGCATTACGAAATAAAGCCCCAAAAATTGGGGCGTTACTTCATTTTGTTTTGGGGTGTCGTTTCATTTGGTTGGGGGTTTATTTAATTTTTTTTTTTTTAGGGTATTGTTTCATAATGAAATAAAGCCCCAAAAAATGGGGCGTTATTTCATTTTTGGTTTGGGGACTTATTTCATTGGGGTGTTTTTTCATACCGCCTAAATTTATATCGCCCATGTCCCTACTTTAGAACGTTTTGCAATTAGAACGAATATGTGAAATCACACGAAATTGAAATTTGGTGTTCTCAAATCCTAAAAGCTTTCGAAAACTCGAATTTTTTTACCAAATTTTTATCGAAGTGGAAAATAAAAAACATATGGAAAGTAAAATGCTTTTAAGAAACAAACTGACAACAATAATTTGTTTGAGTGTTTTCTAGATATCAAAGCAAAAAAAAGCAGTTTTTTAGAGTATAAACAATACAACCAAAAATACAATAAAATCAGAAAAAAGTAAAAAAAGTTTTAAATTTTTAATATTAAGCACCATTTTTGACCCTAAATTGTAATTTATTAGGGCATTCCTTTTACTTTCGACCAATACTTTTACGCGAATTAAAACGAATAAAAAAATAGGGAAAAACGTTCTGATTTAATCGCAAGAACACCTAAAAATTCTAAAATTTTCACTTTCGCTCTGATTTAAAAACCGTAACAGGGGTGTATATAAAAACAAAAAACTAATAAAACTGTAAGCATAAAACACTTATGCTCCTAACTGTAACTCTTATTACTCGGTTAGTAAAACTATTGCCAAGGAGTTAGAAATAACTGCTGATATAAATAACTGACATACAGTACCAGCAAAACGTTGCTTTTAGTATTACCGTCGGTAAAAATAAATAAAAAGAGAATTATTTTAATTTTTTTTTTTTTTATAATATTTTTATTTTTTATTTCATTCATTGTTTTGTTTTTGTATAGAATGTTGGTAAGAACCGTTGACTTGTTTTTTGTTTTATTTCTTATGTATCCTTTTTTCCATTTATTTATTTTAAAGTTTTTTTTTATACAATTTTATTGAAGGAATGTGTTTTTTTTTTTTTTTTTTAATCAATTAAATATATAATTAATAATTTGTTTTTTAGCCATAATTATACCATTAATTATTATTTCTTGTTTTTTTTTTCTTTCTATTATATAATTGTATTTTATTTTCTTACAAATGTTCAACACTTAAAAATTTCATTTCACAATATATAATTTCTTCTTTTTTTGTTTAGGAATTTCTTTTTTTGGAAAATAAAAATAAAATAAATTTTAAATTTTATACAAAGAATAAAAATTAAATATATCGTAGTAAAAAAAAAAAAAAATATTACACTCAAAATAAAGGAAAATTTCAGTTTTTTATAAAACTTTTTATGGAAAAAAATAAAAAATAAACAAATTTTTTTTTTATACAAAATTAAATTAAGTTTTACTTGGTTTCATTTTTTACAACTTACTGGACTAAAAAAATTTAGATAAATTTTAACTAATTTTTTTTTTTTTTTTTATTTTTTGTTTTCAGAGTGGCGTATAAATTGTTGTGGTGTGTATATCTTGGTTTTTTATATTTAATTTTTTATATTTTTACCTACAACTTTTTTTTTATCTTTTGACTAAAATAACTAAAAAATTCTTAGTGAGAATCTCTGGTTGATTTTTTGTTTAAATATTATTTTTTATTTTTTTTTTTTTTTGTTTAAATATTTCTTTAAGAGATTTTTTTTTCTGTTTATATTTAAAAATGTATTAAGATAAAAATTCCTATTGGCTAATGACTTAACTATTTACATAAGATAGGGGAAGAGGGGGAGCAGAAGGAAAGTTTTGGGGAAAAAAATGTACATTAATTAAATAAAATTAATAAAAATTACTTTAAAGCAACAGTGTTGGAATGTTTTATCTATCTTTTTAAAACAAAAAAATAGTGTTAAAAATTGTTTGGTTTTTGGAAAAAACAAAAGTTTTGTTAAAAAAAAAACTTTTAAGAAAAATTTACCTTGTTCAATACAGCTTTCAATTGAAATTTATATTTGTGGATTTTTTTTTTTTTTTGAGTTTTTAAAAACTTTTAACACTATTTTTATGGTTTTGGAGTTTTGTTTTTAATTAATTTTTATTAATTTTATTTAATTTTGTTTTTATTGGTTTTTATTTCTGGCTTAATATTAAATATTTGTTTTTTTTTTTTTTTTAACCAAATTAAAAATAATAAAATAAGGATTTTAAAATATTGTTTATAAAACATCACTTTGTAACTCGTTTGATTTGAATTGCCTTTGTTTTTTTTTTTTATTTTTCTTTTTTCAAGTATTTATAAAGTTTTTTAAAAACTTTTTATTTTGTTTTAATTTAAAATAAAATTTCTTTAAGAATTCTTGTTTAGTTTATACAAAAAAAAACACAAAATTCACTCGGGTTTTTTTTCTTTTAATATTAAAGAAAATCTAGCAAAAAAAAAATTAAAAAATCTTAAAAATTGTTTTAATTAACACAGACTAATGCACTGGTTTAGCTTTTCAGTTAGTTTTTTTTTTTCAAACACTGTATTCTCATAATACACTTCTAGTAATTACCGTTGTTTTTTAAACCTGCACTCAAAGAAAAATGTTTGATAATTTAAAAAAAAAAAAAATCTGTGAGCATAAAAGTTGTCTTTAAGATTATTCACTAAATCTCAGTGAATAAAGCTGAAAAAATCCCGATTTGAAGATAAAACTACAGTTAGTAAAAATTATTTCCTAATATAGCACCTAAAAGAAAGAAATTTTAACACAAATTTCGTAAATTTTTAAAAAAAAAAAAATATTTAAAGTTATTGAAATTGTTTGGAAATTTGTCGCCCATTGAGGACAAATTTAACACTGATTTACAAAATTTAGAGGTTGTCCCTAAATAAACAAAATTTTAAAATAAATTTCCGAAATTTTCTGTTAGTTTTTAATTTCTGAGAAATTTTGGGGATTTCAATACTAAATGCTAAAATTTACAAAATTTGGGGGGGGGGGGGGGGCATTTAAACCGCAATTATTTTAGCGTTTTGTTAAATTATTTGAATTAATAAAAATCAAACAAAATATTTAATCAAAATTCAGATATTTTCGATGGTATTTTAAATTTTGGCTGTTGCTAATGTTAACGAACACGAAGGCTTTGAATTTGAATCAGACTGATGCCCGTAATTTTAAGCAATAGATACCTACCGGTGCTTAGATACCTACCCGATTTTGTTCGTGTACACGGTAGGTATCTAAGCACCAGTAGGTATATATTGCTTGAAATTACGGCCATGAGAGGTTAAAATAATGAACGGCTTAATTTTTTAAATAATTTTCATTTAGAAAATAATTTTTTCAATTTGTATGAAAAATTGGTGCCCAACGCCGAAATTTTTAACACTACATAAATGATTTTACAGTTATTATCGAATTACTTTTCTGTTCATTTTTGTTCATATTTGGCGCCTAACGTGGGGCTATTGGAAAAGCATGTGATTTGTACAGCAACAGTTAATTTCTATAACCAAAAATGATTTCATTTAAATCATGAATATTTTGAGTTAAAAAAAAAATAAATTTTAAGATGGTCATAAGTTGAACACAATGTTGGAAAAAAAGTTTGACCATCATTAGAGGTGAATGGAATTCGGACTTTATGTATCTTTCACTCAGAGCAGGGATAGACAAGTTGTGGATAAATGTGAAAAATATATGTTTTTAAGTTTCAGCTAAATCAGAATTAATTTTCGACAAGCGTTTTTCATATGAAATCTGAATTTTTCAAACAAAGTAAAAGTTTTTTTTTTTAATTGAAAATCTAAATTTTTTCACAAGATTTTGATTTTTTATTCTCTCTTGTAAACTATTCTTATTGGGTAAACTATTAGCGATTTCCACACTGAGAGTATTATCTACATGATATTAATGAATTTTTACATGTAATGAATTTTCAGCGGTAATCGTCCATTAAACATTTTCTTTACATTAATGCAATTTTTATTTAAATTTTATGAAAAAAGTAATATTATTTATTAAAAGTTTCATATTGTCAATACAGAAGTTTAATTAAAAACTAGTTTTAATAAAATCATGAACATTTATCATTAAATTTAAGAAATCGTTTATTCACTGTGTGAAGGAAACTTGATTAGTTTTCTGAAAAGTGTCATTTAAATCCGTATAAGAAAATTATCTCCGTGCAAAAATAAGAAAAAAAAATGGTTAAAGCTTACTGGGAATTTGAACGTTACTTTGAAATTTAAAAATGATTTCGTAATTTTTTTGATTTTTCAAAAATATTTAATTAAATATGCGAAACATTTCATTATACACTGCAAGGATTATCTCCATTGTAGTAGTAATAAATTATTTTAAAAATCGATCAAATTATGCTTTAGCTTTAAACATCAGTCAATGAAACTTTGCATTAGCTTTATGAAATTATGGATACAGTTTTATAAGAACTTTCATTTTGTATGTACATCATTGCTGTTGTTGAAAAAGTTTCGTTACAGAACTTGTTAAATAAGAATTAGCGAGCTTTTCGGAGATTTTAATATGAAAATCGTTCGTTTCAATTAAGTTTTCATTAATTTTTATGAAATTTGAAAAGAAACAAATTCTCTTTGGTTAGTAAGCACACTCATAATAATACATGCATAAAAATACAAAATTATAGTCGAAGCTACAAAAACTTTCGTAAAATGTACACATTTTCGTTTATTTTACAAAAATGTTGGTTATTTTGACATATTTTCGTAACTTTACGCATGGGTTATTATCAGTGCACAAAGGATTCGTTGCTCAATCCTAATCAAAATCAAATTTATGAATCTTTTGAAAAAATCGATACATCAACTTATAGTGTTTGACATTTGTATTTAGTTCTTCATTTGCAAAAATTGTCTAGGCATATAATGAATATTTCATTAAATCTATGAACCTTTTCACTTCGAATTCAACCAGTGAAAAGTGTCATAGAACATATTTCTTCAACCATTAGGAGAATTATCTCCACTGAATAAATTAATTATTTCAGCGTATCTATTTTGCATCGTTTGAAAATATGCAATGAAACTTTTCATTAATTTAATTAAACTTTGCATACAATTTTTAGAGAAATAGAATTTCAAACATAAAAAGTTCAAACCGTTATTAAAAAGATTTCGTTTGCAAAACAAATTTTATCAAAATATTAAAACTTTTCGGTAATGTTAAAAAATAATCAGAGTTGGCATTCAATAGATTTTTCATAATAACGGTAGTTGGCTACCACAGTTACATCAAGACCGAAATGAAAATTTTAAAATCGCATTTCCATTAAAGACATGTTTGTTCTTGTATAACCGATCTTATTTTGCTATTTCAACGATTTAATTTTGAACTTTCTTAAACCAAAGTTAAAATAACGCTAATATACCGAAATGCCGATTTATAATGGTATTTTGTAGACATAACAAAATTTAATGGGTAAAATTTTAAAATAAACCCTTTGGTATTAGAGAAAACATATTTTCATATTGGTACTGCAGTCGGCATGGTAGACAACTGTTATTATAATGAAAAGGTAGTGTTTGCCAACCATGGTAATAATTCGTTAACTTCAGGAATACTTTTATTATTTCAATGAAATTTTTCGAAAGTTCTCTCTGATCAGTAAACACAAAAGGGGCTAATGGTTCAACCGTAATAGCAATCTAATCTATGAAATTTTTGCAAATATTTTAATCTTCTGATCATTAATATGTTTTATCTAGTTTTAAATTTTGATTACTTTCTCCAAACAGAAGAAATATTTCATTAAAAATGTGAAACATTTAATTTCGAATTAAACCAGTTAAATGTTTTAAGGGACACATTTCATTAAACAATGAGAATAGTGACAATAAATTGTTGCATAAACACGATTTAATACCGTTGGTATACAGTCAATTAAACTTTGCATTAATTTAGTGAAATTGTGCATACAATTGTATGAGTAACAGAATTACTTAAATAAAACGTTGCAAGCAGTTATTAAAAAAGTTTTATTTAAAAAATAATTCTATAAAAATTATGAAGCTTTTCGTTAATATTAAGAAATATTTTGTTCATTCCACGAATGTTTTCATGAATTTAATGAAATTTGCCGAAAACTCAATCTGCTTGGTAAACACAAAAGGGATTCAAGGTTCGTCCCTAGTCGGAATCTAATATCGGAATTTTTTATATACTGCCTGACCGATTTTTGAAAAATGTTTTTAAAAATTATTTCCTTAATTTTTTTGAAAACTTCGCTAGACTCAATATTTTTCTGAAGGAATTTCTAAAAAGTTTAACAAAAAATTATCAAACATTTTTCCTTGTCTCCTATAAAAAGGACATTCATATTTTGTCCTTTGTTTCTAACCAACCTAAAATCTTTCGAAAGTCTTCTAATCACCTAAAGTCTCTCCCAAATTTTAAGACGATTCATAACCAAACCATGCGGCTGAGGCTGCTGCAGCGGCAGCAGCTGTTGTATGCTATTCTCCCGAACCACCAAAGGTATTAAAATGCCTTACTGCTCCCGGTGCGGCAGCGGCACCAAATTGCAGACTCCATTCGAAAAGACGGCGCGCATGCAATTGTTGCTGTTGCTGCTGGTGATGATGATGTTGCTGCTGATGTTGATGATGATGCAAAGAGTGTGGATTTAAATTTAAATGGTGCATACCAGCTGCTCCACTAACACCCAATGCCGAAGAAACCGATGAGGGTGAGGGCGCCGATGAGGAGGCCTGTAGAACGCCACTACTGCTATTGCCACCCGGTGAGGCTTGCGGCTGTTGCAGATGTTGATGATGAGCGGAGGAATGTTGCAAGGCCTGATCACTGGTATGGAATAGATGTGGATGATGGGCGGGATTTAAATGAGGATGTTGATGGTGATGATGATGAGCAGCAGCATTATGATAACGCATGGGATCTATGTACATAGCAGCTGCTGCAGCGGCTGCTATAGAGGAGGCTTGTTGTTGTTGCTGTTGTTGTTTGACCTGTGATAAATGCTCATTATCATTATTGTTGTTGTTGTTATTATTGTTGTTATTGTTATTCGTAGATCCCAATGGACTCTGTGGAGACATTACATTTGTGGTCATGGTCGCCGATGAACCAGCCGATGAGGAGGGTGTATTAGGTCCATGTTGTTGTTGCTGTTGATGCTGGTTATGTTGGTGTTGTTGTTGCTGTTGTTGTTGCTGATGTAGGGAGGCAGGAGTAGACGCAGCTGCAGCTGAGTTCGACTCCTGGATTTCTGATTGCTAGTGAGCCGTCAACTGATGACCCGCCGCCGATTGCATATTTTGAGGACTTAACATAGGCGGACTATGGCTATGACTGTGTGTTCCCATGGGACTACCATGCATATCATGATGTGGATGATAGCCCCCATGACCATGCATGTGACCCGGAGGCATACCATCCATCATATCACCACCCATTGTATTTGGCGGAGTCATACGTTTCTCTTTCTGTCTTCGATTGCAAAACCACACTCTAACGACTTCTTTTTCGAGTTGTAAACTGTCTGCCAATGAAGTGATTTCTTGAGCAGATGGCTTTGGCTGTTTATGGAAATGTTGTTCTAAAGCACCCTTAACACTAACTTCGATACTAGTGCGCTTCTTACGTTTTCTACCTTGAGCGGCAATTTTATCAATGCTAGTGGGTGAACCTGTGGTGGAGTCGGCTTCTTCCAGCCATTTTTGTAGTAAAGGCTTTAGTTTGCACATATTTTTAAAGCTCAATTGTAATGCCTCGAAACGGCAAATGGTAGTTTGGGAGAAAACATTACCATAGAGTGTACCCAACGCTAAACCCACATCGGCTTGTGTAAAACCCAATTTTATGCGCCGTTGTTTAAATTGTTTGGCAAATGCTTCTAAATCATCGGAGGTGGGTGTATCCTCTTCACCACCACTAATATCACGATCACCATGCATGTGATGAGAATGTATGGGTAGCGAAGGTGATTCACCTCTTAAGGCATGATGTAGAGGAGCCACACTTTGATGATGAGCAGGATGAGCTGGATGTAACATACCATTCATGGCATGATGGTATTGCAAGGGAGAGCCCCCAGTGGGAGCATAATGAGCAGCAGCATGTACCGGAGCATGCCAGGCATGAGGTGAAGCCATACCCTGTTGTACTCTATGTTGTTGTGACAAGTGAGACATTTCCTGTTTAACATCGGCGGGATGATGATGCGAGTGATGAGACTGTAGGGCCCAGGGATCTGTGGGAGGTAATGATGTCCAGGGATTTGAGCTTAAACCACCGCTTGGTGTTACTGAACTTAAACTGGCTGAAACAGATCCCGAACCACCACCCGCTCCTATAGTACTGGGACTAGGCGATGAGGGTAACTGATGATGAGCGGCTGCTGCAGCGGCAGCGGCATGATGATGATGATGGTGTTGCATATATTTCATTTCACCAGCATCTGCGGCCGATCTTGGCGAAGATGTATGATAACCACCGCCCAAAGCCATATCCAGATCACCACTGGAGGGTGTCATATATGAGGTGGCGGCCATCCCCACCGCTCTAGGGCTGTTCAGGCCCTCCACGCTGGCGGGGTAGGGCTCCAAATTGGGGCTCAGTTTAACGACTTTAAAAACCGATCTGTCAAAAGAAAGACCAGGGTCCCTATGCTCATTCCACTCAAACCTTGAGGCAACCGTCTTGAAGTCTTGCGTCGTAACGAATACAAACGAGAATTTTTACCAGCAAAAGCGTTGAGCGGGGCTTTTTCGTATAGAAAAAAAGCCAAAGCTCAACAATAATTGAGATTAAGCCGAAAAAAATCAAAAAAGTTAATCACAAAAAAGTTTTTGTCCAAAGCAACAAGTTGAAAAATAATTTCGCATAAAGCAGGTGTAATAAAAATCATGAAAAAACCGACGGCTTTTTCTTTTTTGGAATGGAAAAATTTTTAGACAGCTTTATTTTTAACAAGAAATCAGCACAATATTTATTTTCCAGTTAATGTTTGATTGAAGCACTTTAAATAAATCTTGAATAGTTGTTTTTTTTCTTAAATTTTTTTGCACTTTTAAAAAAATTTGTTATTTTTTTTTAAGGTTGTTTATTTTTTTTTTTTTTAATTAATTGTTTTATAAATATATTTTAATAATTTATTTATTGCAATAAACAATTAATTTTGTTTTGTATAAATATTTTATAAATTTTTTTAAAATTTTCACACTCGCGTTTGAGATTTATTTTTTTTTTTGTCTAAAACCCGCCGTTACTCCAATTTTTAAGTAGGAGTTTCGTGTTGAAGTTGTTTTAAAGAAGTGTTTGTATAAATATTTATTTTTTCAAACATTAGTATGAATTTCATTCAAATATATTTTACTTTTTTTATTTTGCATTAAAAAAAGAATATTTTTTTATTTAAAATTTTTTTTTTTTTTGTAATATTAATGCGGAGTGTTTAATAAATTCACGTGTAAACTCGTGGAGCTATCGAAGTGAACTAACGTCATGCATCGTCAAACGAAGGTACAGAGAGCAAAGCCGAAAACAAGTAAGAAACTACTACTACAGAATTTAATAAAAATCCACATTCAAACAACACCATAGAAATCCAACTCTATACGCAATTTGGATGTGGAAATAATAAACTAAACTAAACGAACAAACAAGAAGAACAAGAAATTTTCTTATAACAATATAAAATTCCAGTCCAAACCAAAGAGAGAATGTAAGAAAGAGATAACACTTTAACTAAGTTATGTATAGTTTTAGTTAATCAAGAAAGAGAGATATAATTTGCCAGAAATAACGGCTAAAGAGAGAAAGAGATAGCATAATGCCTGGTACTAATTAGTTAGAATGTGTAACAAGAAAATTCATATTGGATTTTTATTTACTGTTTATCATTAAACTGGAAAGTTATTATCTGAGAGTACAAGAGCGAAATTTAGTATATAAAAAGAGTGCTAAGTTCATTCCATTGCAAAGAGTTTCCATATGATTTGTTAAGTAAAGTGTATGGTTATGTAGAGTAATGCGGAAATTGTTGTTTTTATTAAGCAGACATTTGAAAGAGCAACGCTGGATTTTTATGAGGGAGAAGTATAGGAATATAATAGGATATTCCAATGTTACGCCTATTTATTACATTTAAACAATTGCCCGGTATCTGTATACTTTTTTGCTATTGTTCCAGCATAGTGACATTTTTAATTACTGTTTACCTTTGAGTGCTAGAAAGAGAACAAAATTTGTGAAACCGCAAAACGAGTAACAATGAAAATCATGGCAAAAGAAAAAAAAAATCAACACCCTCTCTCTATCATTAGCAAATATTAAAAACAAAAAAAACTATTCTTTAAAATGGTCACTTAAGAATCAGTTTCTTATCAATTTCAAAGCCTAAGATCCATTTTCTTACCCCAAAAAGCACTTTCTTCTGGCTCTTCTTGGTCGGATTTGCAAATTTCTTTCATCAAAATTCTAAACTGGTCCTACTCTTGCTTTAGAATATTCAAAATGTAAAGTAGTAAAAATACATGCTCATTTAATGCCGCCAACTCTTTTGGAAGGAAGTTTTTTTTGTTTTTTTTTTTTTTTTTTTAATTTCAATATTTTGGACTTTGTTACTCTATTTATTAACGCTTTAGCTACAGTTGGACTCTGTCTGTTGTTGCTTTAATAGTCGCGTAAACTAAAATTTTCATGTGAAAAATTTTGAATTTTTGGAAAATTTTCCGCAAACGAGAAACTCATCTTTAAGACGGTCACAACTTTTGCTTTCGTTATACAGCATGATTTGTTGTTGCTGCCAGTGGTGGTGGTGTTGATGATGACGATGGTGGACGGTATTATTTTGGTGGTTGCAAGAAATTTCCAATTCATTTGTAGCACCCACCAAGTGGGTGGTGTCACTTACGCTTGACTAAAGTTTATGTCATTACATTTTATTTTTCGGTCGTAGTCGTTGTTGTTTAGAGTATTGCTCTATTTGTGGCGTTAATGTCACTTATGTCAAAAAAATTTTGAAGAAAAAAAATCAGTGTTG
Source organism: Delia radicum (assembly GCA_021234595.1). NCBI lineage: Eukaryota > Metazoa > Arthropoda > Insecta > Diptera > Anthomyiidae > Delia > Delia radicum. Next base: position 14,644,013 of record CM037853.1, on the reverse strand, counting down.
TATTTTTAGCAAATTGTAAACAAATTTTTTCAAATGTGTTATAATTTGTAAGTTTTTAAATAAAAAAACTAAATTCAAAAAAGGATTTAACCTAAAAACTTGTGAACTACTATTATTTCTAAATAGGTTTCTCTTGTTGAAGAAGACCTTTGGGAAAATGCCTGACAAACTCCAAACAAGAGAAAAAGATTATATTTTTACGTGGAATTGTTGTAAAATTGCTTTGCAAATTTGATCTTAACAATTTAATAGACAAGACCGTTTAAAAATTCAGCGAAAAAGTGAGATTTGGGTTTGTTATGATTGTGACTTTCTAATCACTGATAAAATGTATTGATAATCAAGCGCGGAACATTTGATATCACACAACACGTTTGCAAAAATTTTGTTTTTTTTTTGTTTGCCTAAATAGTTACGAAGTTTCCGTGGAATTTTCATTTGAAAATGTATCACAAAATTACATTTTGATTTTTTTATTGTGTCCTCATAGAATAAAATTAGTAGAAAAATTAGTGAAGACGTTTGTAATCCAGATTTACAAATTTTAAACTAAGTTTTAGCTCAAATTGATATTTTGGTTGAAATTTTTGCTATCTTAACTTGATGAAATACTAAATTTTTAACTAATTCATTTTTTTGCTGAATTTACTAAAATCTACAAATATTATTTTAATAATCAAAACCAGCAGAGGTCGTTGTAATGCGATGTTTGCGTTGCAATATTTGTGTATATTTTTTTTTTTTTTTTGTATTGTGTCAGCATGAAATAGTCTAGAGCCGCATTTTTTCCAACTTTCGATTCATATCAATTATTGTTGCGATTATTGTCGAAATAGGTCTAAAAGTTAGATGGTGCTAATTTGAGAAAAAGCGTATAGCATTAACCCAAAATTTTCGATTTTTGAAAATTTTTCTTAAACTGCTTTAATAGAAATGTGAAATAGTCGGTTAAAGCGAACACTAGAGCAGCATTTTTTCCAACTTTCGATTCATACACACAGAGAAATGAAATGGCAACCGAATGGAAAAGTGTATTTTAAAGGTAACAACTTATAAATTCAGTTAGTACAACGATATTAACATTATATTTCTAAAAATTTTGATCGTAGCTACTAAAATTCAGTTGAATTAAGCGAACTTTGTTGTGAAAACTAGTGTTCAGTTGTACAAACCGACTGAAAGTCATATTAACCGAATTTGAATTGTAGTAACTGAGTTTTAGTTGGCAAATAAAAACAAATTTTCTCTGTGTGTATCAATTATTGTTGCGATTACTGTAGAAATAGGTCTAAAAGTTAGATGGTGCGAATTTGAGAAAAATCGTATAGCATTAACCCATAGTTTTCGATTTTTGAAAATTTTTCTTAAACTGCTTTAATAAAAATATGTCTTGCGGCGCATCATTTTTAATTTTTTTTTTTTTTTTTTTATTAATTAATAATCATATAATTTTAAATTATATACTTTTACCATAACCGATCACTAGCTACTATGGCCTTCGGCGCGTTGTAGCGAAAACAGTCCAGTGCCTCTGGTGGGAATCGACCCACGACCCCCGCACTGATAAGCCAGTACGCTACCAACTAGCCTACCGGGGCGCACACGAGTTCATTTTTAATTAATTTTTGCATGCTTAGCCCGAGTATTTAAATTTTTGAAATCGGACTAACGGGTTTCGAGATATTGCGATTTCAGTTTTACTAAAAAATTGTGTTTTTTTCCTCCATTCTGCAAAAAATGTAAAAATTATAATAAATTTTCTTTATTTTAATACTATCAAAACAGACAAAACAACTTTTCATTTGAGCATAATTATGTCAATATTGGTTGAAGGATAACGTTCAAACTTATCTACAAATTCCTCGAAAAAACAGAAAATGTATGTAATAAAATTGTTATACTTTTCAATTTTATACACATGATTATTGAAGAAATATTAACTTTTGATTTTCGTTAATTAATTGTTGTAGCACTAGCTCCAAAAATTTTGTTGTGCGAAATTTTGAGAAAAATCGGATTACTAAATCCTTGGCTACCTGTGTAAAAAGCAAAATATATATTTTAAAATATATATATATGTTGTGATACATCATCTCTAATTTCAAACATAATTATGATTAAGAGAAATCATTTGTTATGTAGTATTTGAATGGAAAAACAAAACATTCTAAGACAATTTTTCAAAACTTTCAAAAATGAAGGAAATAGACAGAATTTGTAGTGAAAATCAAATCGCTGTATCTCGAAAAAAGTTAGTCCGATTTCGAAAATTTAAAAATATTCGTATTCAGCATGCCAAATTTATTGTTTTTATTAAAGCAATTTAAGAACAATTTTCAAAATTCGAAATCTTTGGTAGCGGATGGCACCCGTCCGGTTAAAGCTATCCGATTTTTCTCAAGTTTGCATAAATGGAAATTTTTCAATATATGTTTTACTTCATAGAAAAAAAAAAATAAAGTGAACACGTCGTATTAGAAAAATATTTAGAAACATTTATGCAAATGTTTTTATCAAAAAATAATAAACAATAAAACTATAAAAAATATTCAAGAGTTTTTTAAAAAAGCTTAAAAATGGATAGCTTATTTTCTAAATGTTTTTTTTGTGTTAATACAATAATTTATAATGTTTAAAAAAATATGTTTCTTTTATCAATGAATAGATAGAGAAAGCTTTGGAAAAATCAGTGCTTCTTTAATTAAATTTGTACACTCAAAAAAAATTCAGTAAAGTCAATAACATTTTCCCCTGGGAAGATCCTTGCAGATAAATGGTAATATTAGTAAAAAAATTTGCTGAACTTAGCAACAATTTTGCAGAATTTACTATTTTTTTTTGTTACCGAAATAACTAAAAAAAACTGTTAGCCCTAAAATACCGACACCGAAATAAGTAAAATACCGTTAACGCTAAAAAAAACGTTACCGAAATAACTGAAATATAATTGCCGCTAAAATACCGTTACCGAAATAAAGGAAAGGTTACCATGCAAGTAAAAAACCGATAACTCAGGAGCCCGCAGGAGTACCATATATGGGTTTTAAAACGGCATAGAAGAATAATTTAGAATTAATATATATTTTTTTTAAATTTTGGAAAACCAGGTTTTCGAAATATTTAGCCTCCAAGAAGTAACTAAATTTTCTGCACCAGTAAAACCACGATTTAAGTAGCTTTAATATGAGGAACCAATGACTCTCGTAGCTTAAGCCGTTAAAACGATGTGGTCAATTATGTGCAACTACTTTTGTAAAACTTTTATTTTTGTATTTTTCAATAAAATATTTTCTTATGTAGGGTAGACTGGGGTACATTCTCCACTTTTCGGTTTCAAGCGCTGTCTTTACCAAACCAATAAATTTTTTCCAAAAATCATTTGAATACATAAAATTCCCATTATTCCTATATAATAATGGGAATTTAATGTATTCAAATGAAAGCCATTTGTTATTTATCCGTTTTGGGTTACTGTGGAATATATAAAAAATATTATATAAGACATGTATGCCTTATATAACATGTGACATATTTTTAAAAATATTATATAAGGCATATATGCCTTATACAGGGTGTCTGGTAGCAGATTTATATTTTCAAACTTAAATAAAAAACGTAATAATTGACAAAAAGTTTTATTAAGCGCATTGAACGATAGAATGGAAATGCGGATTTTATTTTTTAAAGAGTATGTCATCCAGATGTCTTCCGTCGAGTTGAACACACTGTTCAAAACGGAGCCTTGTGTTCTGCGCCACACGCTGCAGTAAACTTGGTTCAATTGAGCTGATTTCTCGACGAATATTTTCCTTTAAAGCCACAAGTGATTGGGTATTGTCAGTATAAACCCTCTTTTTGAGGTAGCCCCATAAAAAAATTCCATGGGAGTTAGATCGGGCGACCTCGGTGGCCATGGTCCCCAAAGCGACTGATCAGTTTTTGGGGGAAATTTTCCCGAAGCAAATTCATCGAAGTTCTGGCTGTGTGTGCAGTCGCCCCATCCTGTTAAAACCACGTGTGTGAAGAGTATGATGGATGAGCTCGCAGGTTTGGCAAAAAGAATTCCGTAATCATGCGTCGATAATTTTCACCATTGACATTCGTCGCCTGGCCTCGAGAATTTTCGAAAAAAAGAAATGGTCCAATTATCTTATGCGCGGGTAAGGCACACCAAACAGTTATACTGGGGCAATGCAATGGTTTTTGATGTTTCAATCGAGGGTTGCGGCTTCTTTGAGACCAGTAACGACAGTTTTGCTTGTTGATGTGGCCGTTTAAGTGATTTACAGTGCGAAAACGCTCCAACATCGTTTCAGAAAATTTTTTGCGTAAATCAAAGTTACTTTCTTTCAATTCTTAAACGATTTGAATTTTAAAAGGATGGAACTTCAGATCCTTTTTTAAAATTTCATGAATAATCGCTCTTGGAAGTCCCAGGGAGGCTGCTCTTTTCCGTATTGAAAGTCGCGGATTTTCATGTAAACTGCTTTCAACAAGTTCAATGTTGTCGGGAGTCCTTGAAGATCGACTGGACCCTGGCCGTGGGATATTCATAGCCGATGCAGTTGCGAGATATCTCTGCACACACGAACGAATTAAATTTACACTCGGTCCATCACGTATTCGCTGAATACCGAATTGTCGACGAGCAATTACGCAAGAATCATTACTCTTAAAAAATGTGTCCACAGCGAACGTGCGATGCTCACTCCACTACTGCGACATCGTGACTGACAAATCCGCACAATCTATAATTCCAATGGCGCCACACTCCCTCCGCACCGTTTATTACTTTTTGAAATAATCGTATTTAAAAATGTAAATTTGCCGCCGGACACCCTGTATAATATTTTTAATGTTTTCGAGAGTAACCAAAAAGGGATAGAATCTACAACTGTATTTTGTTTAAAAGTTTGACAAAATTTTAGCTAAATTCGATATGAATTTTAGTTAATTTAAAATAGCATTTTACTCTGCAAAATTAGCAGAAAGTTTTACTAAATAATTGTAAACTCAAAATAGCAAACAATAACTGTAATATTAACAAATTTTTTTGCTATATTTACCTCAAACTTATTAGAATGCAAATAACATTTTATTTTGCTAAAATCAACAGAGATTTTTGCTAAAATATTGTAGATTGCTGATTTCATAAGGGCTTACTTTTATTCGCATTACAAAAAAAAAAAAAACTAAAAAAAAATTTTCAAAATTTCACATTTTTTAATGATTTTTTTGTCTACTAATATTTAGTAAATGTTTTTACTAATTTTAGCAGATTATTTTCTTACTTTCAATTAACTAAAATTTAGCTAAAATATAACCAAATACTTGCAAATTCAACTGACTAATAGTTGCTATTCTTATATTACTTATATTTAGTAAAAAAATTTGCAATTTAAGCGGTTTTTTCTGCAAGCTGGATATTAACTAATTTTTAGTAAACACAAAAAAATAATTTGCGGAAAATTATTTGGTTTGTCTTTGTTGTTGTGTTTTTGAAAAAGTTTACACTTTTCTATTATCCCAAGACCAAAATATCTGACATGAATGCCCTTTTTACATTTACGATTGTTAGGTGAAATCTAATATAAATAATTAAAATTTAACAATGGGAATTCATAAACCTTTCCTCTAAATGCAGAATTGCCCTATATTTTTCAAATCATTTTAAATGTTGTAGTAAAATAATACTGGGTTTAAAATTCCCTAATTAATTAATTTACTAATTAATTAGTCAACCAATCAAAAGTTTATATAAAAGAAAACTAGCGAAAAATTTAAATAATGTAAAGTTCTTGACATTCTGAGTCTACACAAAAATACCATTAGGAAAAAAATCTTTGAATATGCATTAAAACTATTCTAAATGCAAGCAAATTGCAAATTACAAATCATCATAACGCTTTTAAGTAGCCGGTTCTAAAAATAACCAGGAATTATTTGAATTGTTAAATAGAAATGAAATAAAAAAGTTGCAGCAATTGGACAAAATAGAAAGAAAGTTTCTTTCAAAATGCATTAATTTCTAAACGACTTTGGTTGCTTATACTGAAATTGCGTTTTCGTAGGCATGAATTTAAACCCAAAAGTGTAAACCAATGTTGTCATTCGAATAACAATTATTCGATTAATCGAACAAACAAAAAGAAAATTCGAACGAACAATTTATTAAACATGATTTTTGAATAACGAATAATTCGAATAAATTCTGACGATTAATCGAATAAAACGAATAATTAAAAAAATATTTCTTTTAATAAAACTTTTTCGAAAAGTTTTTTTGGGAAAATTTGTATAAAAAATGTTAATGAACAAAATAAAATGTAAAACTAACTGAAATTTTAAACCTTTTATTAATCGTGTTCCAAGATATGGACTCTTTAATAATGGGTACAAATATGTGGTTTGACTTCGAAGCAAACAATATGAAAGAATTAACGATACCACGTTAGTACTAACACTATGAGTTCCATTTATGTAATTTCTACGGTATTTAAAATAAGTAGTTTCCGACCGAACAGTTCGGCCAGAAAATGTATTTGGTCTGTATTCGGTAGTTTAAAGCATTTTAAATTTGGCGGATGGAAAAATGTTTATTTGACTGATTAGATGCTATTTTGAGTGTAAAATTTGAAGAAAAGTCTGTAGTTAAGCAATGAATTCACTGTTCGGCCTCAGAAAGTTCGGCCAAATCGAAAATAGTTCGGCGGCCGAACTTATAACTTTATAGCTAAACTTCGGCTTTTCTCTTAAATTTTATACACAAAATCGAATTAAATCGACTGAACAAACATGTTACCAATACCAAAATTTGTCATCATTGCCTCTAGATATCAAAAAACCGACAAAATATAGTTTTTGGCCGAACTGTTCGGTCGGACACTAAAAATAAGATCTCAACAGCTGGATATACTTAAACGATATAAATATTTATCTTTTTAACGATTTTCAAAACTAAATTTTTTTTATCACGAGATAATGGCTTAAGATTGAGAAATGTTTTGGCGTTACTAGTCTAATTTAAGAATTGGTAGTAGTAGTATTCAAATTGATGCTAACATTTTGAGATAAAGCGATAAAATACTCTAATTACACAGTGCAACACGAAAAAAAATAACCATATACGGACACCACTACGTGATAAAAGTCTAAAAAAAAAAAGACCCGTGTCTTCCAATTTTTCCGAAAGTCATCTCCTTTTTTTTTTTTTTTTTGTTTATGGGCCGCCAAAGATTTGGGGCCTCGGTATCATTTTCGCAAAAAGTGATCATTTTCTCAGGCTCATATCTTGCAAACCGTTCAGAATTCTAGAAATTTGTTTATTGAGATCTTAGGTAAATTTTTGTAGTTGATTGTTTCCTTGAATTTTGAACGGTTTGCTACCTATGGACCTGAACACGGGAAAAAAGGTAAAAAAAATCGAATTTTTTTTGAGTTTTTTGCGATTTTGATCTGGAAGGTGAAGTTTTTTGATTTTATATGTTTTCAATTTTTGTTCTTTATGACAAGAGCTACAACTTTGCCATAGAGAGTAAATCCAAATTCTGAACGGTTTGCAAGATATGAGCCTGAGAAAATGATCAGTTTTTTGCGAAAATGATACCGAGGCCCCAAATCTTTGGCGGCCCATAAACAAAAGAGGATATGACTTTGGGAAAAATTGGGAGACACGGGTCTTTTTTTTTAGTCTTTTATTACGTAGTGGTGTCCGTATATGGTTACTTTGCCATGACTTAAAAAATTACACACAGTGTTATTTATGTATTTTTAAAATATTTTTTATTCTTTATTTGCTCGATTAATCGAATAATTTATAATGTTACTTGTGTTAATCGTTCGATCAAAAAATTGTTTTATCGTTTATTAGAACAAAATAAAAACCCAAATAAATGACAAACCTTGAGTAACCTAAAGATGGGCACGTGATTGAATTTTGATTCACGCTCACGATAGAAAAATTTAGCTAACGCGCATTTTATTTTTTTACTCACACTCACTCATGAGCACGTGAGTAAACTTAGATATTACTCACACTATATTTGGAATATTTTAAAGTTGTTGGTACCACAGAAGAGTAATAATAATACCCGTATTCATAAAAAATCTTAATTCCGATTTCAAATACATTTTAGTTAAAACACATTTTTAGCTTTAAAACTGTATTCATAAACGAATATTAGCTTAAAATACCTTTTTGAAACCTTGTGTAAAATATTAATATTCGTTTTTGCATACAGTTTTAAGGCTAAAATGTGTGTTTGAACCAAAATGTATTTAAAATGTTGTTCAATATTTTTATGAATACGGGGCTAAAACTATTTCGATATATTTGCTGTATTTTTAAATATTTTTCGGTTGTTTCAAGCTAAACAAGCAAAACTTCAGTGATGGTAAAACTCAGTTTCTGGCCAAAAGATTTTTAACTTTTTACTCACTGGCGTATTTTACAACTTCATAGCACAAAGCAAGAAACGATGTGCTTTTGTGCTACTTTTAACCTACTCGCAAAAATCTATCATAATCTGAACTGTTCCGTGTGGATAATAATGTTGCTGTTAAATTTAATGTCAAAGAGTCGTCCAAATGGGTGTACAAAATTTTACTTGAATAAGATGAATTTGTTTTTCGGAAGCTAGGAGCTTTACTTTAAAGACCTCAAGCTCAAAATGTTCTGATATAATCATATATGATAATATATAGTATCACATATAACTACACTCATAATAATCCATGCTAAAAATATACAGAAAAAATTATCAACCTAAAATATCTAATTAAAGATTTGATTTGAATTTAGTTTGTTTCTAAACAAATATTTTATGGAATCAATTAATATTTTAATTGATTTTTAAATATATAAATACCTATTTTATTTTAGACGCAATTATCATATTATTTTTTCAAACACTGTATGCATAAATAGAAAATTTTCAGTATAAAATACCAAATACACACACACAAACAGACTCAGCATTGCAAAAAACACACATACCAACGTATAGATCACACACTTTTTTTGTGAGTATCATATTTTTTTTTTTTTTGTAGAAGTTATTTATAACTTTTTTTTCCTTCTTAATTTTAATAAAAGGTTTAATTGATAATATCATTGCCGTAATAGGTTCAAAATCAATTAAAATATTAATTGATTCAATAAATTTTTTCATTGAAACCCGTTTTTAGTTTTTTCTGTGTACAAAAAAAAGGTCAAAACCACAAAATCTTTTGTAAAGTGAACAAATTTTCGTTTATTTTACAAAATTTTTGGTTATTTTGACATTTATTTGTATTTTTACGCATGGGGTTGCCAATTAAATTTAACAATTCGTGCGCCCCGGTAGGCTAGTTGGTAGCATGCTGGCTTATCATTGCGGGGGTCGTGGGTTCGATTCCCACCAGAGGCACTGGTCTGTTTTCGCTACAACGCGCCGAAAGCCTTAGTAGCTAGTGCTCGGTTAGGGTAATAGTATATAATTTGTAATTATATGAATATTAATAAATAAAAAATATAAAAATTTAACAAAATTCTAATTTTTAAAATATGTGCTTGGGTTCATATACTGACAAAGTTTGAACTTTAGTTATATTTTCAAAATCTTTTTTTTTTTAATCCTTTTATTAGCTTTTGAATATTATTGTCACATCAAAAATAACGCAACTCAAAAAAACACAAAAAAAATCCCCTTGTTTTTTAAAAACCACTTGAAATAAAACAAATTATTTAAATTAATTTGTATGGTCTACTCTACAAAATGCACAAGAGCCGGTGAATAATAAATGATTATGATAATCATAAATATTTGTATATAGATTTAATAGACTGAAAGTCTCTCTGCGTTTTTTTTTTTTTTTTTTTTTGTTGTCTTCTATATTTTGGTGAATATTTTAAATATAATTAAAACAAAAATCCTGTTTCTGTTATAGATAATATACAGTAAAAAAAATAATTATGCTAAATACGCACGCGCCAATGCAACCTTTTAATGAAAATATTATACAAAAAAAAAAAAAATCAAAAATTTAAATATTTTAAGGAATAGCAGCATAAACAATAAAAAGGACTTGTTGCATGAGCTACTCCAAATCGTATGCTAATCAGATTTAAAATCAAAACACTGTTATGTTAAACAAAAAGGACAATACATAATTAACCCTTAAGTGGAGCGGAGAGATAATATATGAACTTAATTATTATTTATATGTTAAGTATCAAGGATATCTAGGATACGTTTAAGATAGACATTCGACATATATATTTTTTTATTATAATTTCTAATTTTCAAAATATATTGTTGCTTTTGGGGGTTAATTGAAAATTTTAAGAAAATTTATGCTCTCTTTTTTTGCATATTTTAATCTTCTTCCTTTTGTCTGCCTGTCTGTCCTTTTATTTGTCTATTTTTTTTAAGTTTAGTGTTGATGAATTTATGAATGAAAAATGTAGTCATCATTAACATTTTTTTTTTTTTTAATTTTTTTTTCATACTTTTTTGACGCCTTAGACAACCAGAAGAAGAGTATGATTACAATTTTTTACACAAGCCTACATCACTGCCAGACGATTAGGACACATTTATGATGATAATGTTAATGTGGTTTAAAAAAAAACATCACAAAAATTAGCATTTTTTGTGTATTTATGCATTTAAAAATATTTTTTGCTTTGGTTGTTGTCTATAGTTTTGTTAGTTGACTTTTAAGTCATCACTATTACTAGCAACAACAAAAACACAACACAACAATTTACATAATTTATACACTCAACAAAATGTTGCATTAGACTCTACTACAAAAGAAAAAAAAAACATTATTTTAACTCATAAAGGACTCGATATAGATCCGCTGCTCATTTTTCAATCAAATTTATTCATTTATTTTTGTGTGTTAAAACGCTTTCTAGTTAATATATTAACCCTCTAACTGGCAAACGATGTTTTGCAACGAAATTCATAACATGTGCTTCACTCGAAAAACAAATAATAAGTTCTTCAACAAATTGTTTATCATTGCCTAATTTAGGCGATAAGAGTCAAAATATTTTAGGGTGCATTTTGAAAACTAAGCATATAAAAGAGAATTTTTGAACAAAAGACAAGTTTTGAACAACACTCTAAAATCAATTTTTTTTTTCTGCTCCTATTTAAAAAGTTATCACGTTTTTCGCTTTTTGGAAAAAGCGAAAATAGGCGAAAAAGTATTGAAACTTCAATTTATATTGTTCAAACTTCAACGCTTTGCTATTAATACTTAATGTCTTCTTTCTGCCAAATTTCATAAAAATCCGTATATTAGTTTATAAGTTAAGATGATGTCCTTTAGAGGAATTCTGATAAAATCCTGCGAGTCCTTGGACCAAAGTAAAAACTTATTATTAAAAACAAAGCTTCAATCTTACTTGTATTTTATTATAAAGAGTTTTTACTCAACTTAAATTGGTTTTTTAGATTTTTAAAAATTATTATTTTTTTTTTCAAAAATAATTAGTTTTTAAAATTTTACGAAATTTCGATTTTGAAGCTTTCTCGCTTCCAAATCGTGGACGGCACACGAAAAATTTGTTTGCAAAATATTTAGCAAATTTAGTTTTCTATCGCAATATATTAATTTAAAAGTATAAAACGCTCATTTGACGCATTTGTGGTAAATTTTATGAAGACTGCCCTGAGGCAGCCTTACCCGTTAGAGGGTTAACAACGAAATTTGATAATTACACAGAATATGAATCATGTCTGATTGAAGATATATTTTATATTTATTATAATTTATTAGAGAAATCTTAATTCGCTATTTATTAAATTAAAATTTTTAATCGATTTGTTTTAATTGAATTTGTTTGGAAAAATATCGTGACTTTCGACCATTTTTTAAAATTGTCTTGTGGCAACCCTGACACTACATTTTTTAGAAGTGTTGTAATATTTCAATAAAACTTAGCTATTATTTTTTTTAGAATAAAAACGGCATACATTTTGGCATATATTGTGCATTTGAAAAATTTATTATCCGATCGGTGAGATTTTCCAAAAATTATTCACCAGCGATAATTTAATTTTTAGCAAAGTAATACATTTTTGTATATTCTCATCAACATAATAATTAAGAAAATAAAATTTGAGACTTTTTTATATGAATGTAGGAATAATTTTTTATTAAATTTTGAAACTCTCGTCCATAATTAGTAAATAAAAAATGACTACTGTAAAAAAGTCAAATTACACTGTGTAACAAATTTCGGGTCATGACAGACATCCCGGACCATTCCAACGGAAAATGAAAGTAGACCATCAGTAGACTAATAATCCCAAAAGATTTTGAAATCTTTGCTCTTGTTTTGTTTTTAAAGGTCCTTGAAGTTGTTTCTTTTTTAGCATATTGTTTCTCTTTTTTGTTACTATGGATGAAAATAAAATGTTGAAATGGGTAAAAATAAAATACAATAACGACGAAAGCGAGGATGCTCATTTTCACACAGACTGTTTGGTAGCTTCTTTATAAGTGTGGTGTTCAAAATGAACTAAATCGGTCCAGCGCTTCAAAAGTTATGGGTGAAAATGTAAGGCTGCCTCAAAATTTATCATAGAAATGTGCGAATTTTATTAAATTACGTGACTTGTCCATTTTGAAACCAGACATATAGAGGTGAATAGTGTTGAATATTCACCTCAAGTACTTTTTTCAACTAATTTTTTTTTCACCTCAAACTTTTTTCACCTCGAAATTTTTTTTCACCTCAATTTTTGTTTACTAATGTTGGACATTTTGTACCATTTTGTCTCGTTACAAAATGGACAAGTCACGTGATTTAGTAAAATTCGCACATTTGTATAAAACATTTTGAGGCAGCCTTAAATTTTCACTCATAACTTTTGAAGCGCTGGACCGATTTAGCTCATTTTGAACACCACACTTCTAAAGAAGCTACCAAACAGTATGTGTGAAAATGAGCATCCTCGCTTTCGTCGTTATTGCATTTTATTTTTACCCATTTCAACATTTTATTTTCATTAATAGTAAAAAACGAGGAAAAACATGCTAAAAAATAGTCAACTTCAAGGGCCTATACTTCTACTTTCATTTTCCGTTCGAATGGTACGGGATGTTTTTGCTTGTTGCACAGTGTTATATTAGCACACGGAGATCACTAAACTCAAAAAAAAGTCAGTAAAGTCAGCAAAAAAAATTTGCTGAGTCAAAAAAATTTTAGTGAGGAGGGTGCTTGCAAAAAAATTGCTAAAATCAGCTGATTTTTATCAAAAAAAAAAAAAATAGTAAATTCAGCAAATTCAGCATTAAAATTAAATAATCCTTTGCTAAAAATGAATAAAATGTTTGCTGAATATTAGTAGGCTAAAAAGTACTCAGGAAAATTTTAGAAAAATTATACTTTACTTAATTTATTTGCTGAAACCCCTATTATTATGTATAACATTAACAAAAATATATTTCAACTACCCGCGTAAAAAAAATTATATATAACAATATATTCTTTAATATAAAAATATATGATCATATAAAATAGTATATGTTTTAATATTTATTTATATATAATAATATTTTCGAAATTTTTTAGCAAAAAATGCATGTATATTCTGAACTTTATATATGATAATACATGGTTGATAAATTTGTTTAAATATTTATAAAATTATGTATAACCCAATACATAATTATATATAATACAAACATCAAAAACGTCTTCCGTCATTTTAGACATACTTCTATATAATCCAAAACTGAAAAGTCAGTTTCTATATAACTATATATAATTAATAAATTGATATTATTATGTCTCATATAACTACTTTACGGTTGTGAAACTTGGCTGTCTTCAATAGAAATGAACAGCAAGTTGCAATGCTTCGTAAACAGATGGTTACGATATGATTTTCGAATATGGTTGCCTTACAACTGGAACTCAAACGAAGAGCTATACCGCAGATGCAAACAAAAACGAATAGAAGTCGAAATCCGAGAACGAAGATGGAAATGGATAGGCCACACATTGCGCAAACCTGCAGACGACATAGGGCAAGGAGCACTCGAGGGGAAACCCCAAGGCCAACGAAGGCGAGGAAGACCAAGGGGAAGTTGGCGACGCAGCTTGTTAGAAGAACTTATAAAATATGACCAACAGCTCTCATGGCCACAACTAAGGACAATTTCACAGAACAGACAAGAATGGAGAAACTTTGTAATGGCACTATGAGCCGACAATTTGGCGTAAAAGCATTTAATAACAATATAACTATATAAGATATATAATAATAATCCAAATATATCGTATGCAGTGGTCAGTATGATTATATATGGTCCTATGCTAAGCCTTATTAAACTATATGTGACGCAATACTGAAAATATTTTCCTTATAATTTGGAAAAGTTCAATATCAAATTAAGTTTTACGCAAGTTAAGTTTTTCTTACATATGGCTTCACATATACTCATATTATTTTAATAAGGAAATCAAGTGATTTCTTTCATATAATACCAAATAAAAAAATGTGTTCATTTAATAAGACAATACTACTTAATTATATATTTATAAAACACTAAATGTCTTCTTGATCATTTTTAATCATTTCGTTGTTTCATTTAAAAAAGTTTGGAATTTAAAATTGTTGATTTCTAGAAATTTTAATAATGTTAAGTTTTCTTTGGTCTTCTTTTATTTTATTCTTCTTAGTTTAAAAGAGCTTAAGATCATTTATTTATTAATTATTTATTTCCAATATTTCGTCTCAGATTCCCTGAAGAAGTCACCCAATGTGGAGACGAAATATTGGAAATAAATAATTAATAGTGCGCCCCGGTAGGCTAGTTGGTAGCGTGCTGGCTTATCTGTGCGGGGGTCGTGGGTTCGATTCCCACCAGAGGCACTGGTCTGTTTTCGCTACAACGCGCCGAAGGCCACAGTAGCTAGTGCTCGGTTAGGGTAATAGTATATAATTTGTAATTATATGATTATTAATTAATAAAAAAAAAAAAATAAATAATTAATAACTAATAACTAAATGATAGTTTAAACTAAGAAGAATAGAAAATTTAATTTAAACATAAATAGTTTTAAGCATAACTTCAAGTTACTAAAAGCATACCTACTATCGGCTAAAATTTTACTAAAGCAGATATATTTATATCTAATTAGATATAATATAATGTCCCGGATATGGACAAATTTCGGATAAAATTGTATCAAATTATATATAATTATATACATGTATATGACCCATTTTTCAGATCAATTTGTATGTGCTTATATATCGGAACTTATCAAATGAGTTAACAATTTTATTAAACTCTATATTTAAATTTTTACCCGGGGAGGAAATATAAAAAAATTACCTAAGATGTGTGTCCTTTTCTTTCGCTTTAGTATGTTTACCTAACGGAATATTTGTTTGCAATTTCTCCGTATTCCATAAACTACCATTATGAAAATTTAGTTTACAAATATACATTTTATTTTTATTAAATTTAAATATTTTATTTTGTCTTTAATTTAATTAAAAATCCATTTCTTTAGCAAGCCGGAATCCACACAATATTTGAGTTTATTCGATCAACAATTTCTATGAATACACATTGTTGGCCTGCTTTTGTATGAAAAACATATACAAAAATTGTCCATGGTTGATTTTTGTATATGTCTTACAAGAGTTGTAGTTTTAAGTATCATTTTACTTTTATATCTCGACATGCCGCTACATCCATTTCATTCTGCGTATAACTTTCAATCTGGTTTTCGTCCACACTATTAATGTGCTTATTAGCACATTTTTTTCAGCAAAATAAATTAGTAAAACATTAGTGTGAAACTGTTAAGTGCTGAATAAGTAAAACTAAAATTTTAGCTGAAAACACAATTTCAGCAAAATATTTGATGAGAAATACTCGTAGTATACTTGATTTACAAGACATTTTACTAATTTTTCTTCTAACTTATTTTTTTTGAGTGTACATTGTCTTAGATTTGTATAATGATCATGAATGTATCTGATTTATAACTAATTAATTTATAAATCGATGTACACTTACGAAATTTAGAAATTCATTAAAATTTGATAACTAATTAAGTTATTTTCAATTTATAACGAGCTATCAACCTCCGTATATTTACAAAAATAAAGCAAATAAAACATATTAGCTAGGTTGATACTAGTATTTCGATCTGGCTAAAGATTTTAGAAAAGCTAGTTTTTATTTTACGATCATTTACCTAATGATTTTTTTGAGCGTAATATTTATTAACTATTTTTTTCAGTATTTTTGTTTTTTAAATTTTTAACATACATACCTGATATGAGCATTAGTAGATGATGTAGATGATGTAGATGATGTTTGTTTGAAGACCTGTAAAAAAAATTAAACAAGGAGCGTTATTGATTTAATTATAATTGTTAATGAAATTTCTTTACTTATGTCAATTAAGTAGAACATTATAAAATAAATAACACTAATCAACACGAAAAGTAAAACAAGAATACCGATCATTGATCTTAAATATTTCGACCACGCTGATTTTAATGCCGTAACCAGTTTTTTAACTTGTGGTCCAGATTTTTCGCTAATTTGCATCAAAGTTTTGCCTGTTTTTGCGCAGTTTTTTTTTATTCATAAAATTTTAAAAATCAAATATTTTATCTTAGCTTTTTATGCTAAATACATAAAAAAAGCATTCATTAATATGCGGCTATCAAATTTGATTAATAAATGTGCATCATTAACAAGTAAATTAGCGTTTTTTCACAGTTTGTACTACATTTGACCAATTTTGCACAATTTGTCATCCCATTTCGCAATCGATCAGAGCAGAGCGTGTTTTGTGCATAAGTAAAAAAAAAAAAACAAATCTGACCAACTATTTCGTGTCAAAACGGAAAAAAAGAAAGTCTGGTTCATGGGAAAAACACGAATTTGCCCAAAAATTTATATGACAGCATAGCGAAAACGAATGACCCATGAGCTGAAAGAGTTTATATTTGCGAAAGTTATTTTAACAAACACTTTCATGACAGTGAATATCTACAAAATATTTTAAAATTTTATCATTATTCTTACTTTTGATTTCATAAATATATAGTTTTCGATACATTTGAGAAAGAATATTTGTGTGTTCGTTATACAATTTTTTTTTTTAATTTAAAGAAATTTTTGGGAGGTCCGTATTTTAAATGGAAAACCGTATGAATATTTGATTGTGAGACTGTCGAAAACAGTTCACCTTAACAGCGGGTAAATCTTAAGCAAGTTCGTATTAACATTGAAATTGATAACTAAACGTCAGGACGTTCAAATTAGATCGTTATAACCAGGGACAGAAAGTAGGAGGAGTCTTTCCAAGATTAGGGTCTCTATTTCTTCTCCGGAAGAAATAGAGTATAAATATATTCGATTGGGTTGTATTCGATTGGGGAACTCTAAATGGGTCAAAGTGGGCTTTTTCAAAATTTCACCCTACGGGTCAAAAGTCGGGACATCAGAATTCGTTTTAGAGGTATGGGTGTAATCGCTAAACGGTCATGACTTGGTATTGTTACGTTTATAATGTAAGATGAGCTCAGGTTTGATTCTTACAGCCGCAGGTTGTTGAAAATTTTATCATATAGAGACAATCTGACAATTATGAAACACAAATAATAATACAATTTAAATGGAAAATCACTGATGAGCCTGTCCATAAAAAGGCAAAAACTAGTCTAGTCTGATTTAAAAATTAATAGTGTTTATAATTTTTAGAGAAAAACGTTTATTCTTCTTCTTAACCTCAACATTTCTAAAAGAAAAGTAAGTGAAGTTTTCACTTTAATGGCAAGAATATAATACATCCTTCACCCAATCGCAATTAATTAATATGGTTTTTAATGCTCAAAGTCCATACTTTAAACCCATATTAAAAGTTTATTGTAGTCTATTCGTAGTCTATTCATTTTAGAGAAAAAAAAAAGATTTTTAGTAGAAGTTGTGTTCGCAAATATTTCGAAAAGTGGAGCTAATATTAAAATTTGTTGTAGACATTCGTGATCTACTTACCAAAATTCATCGCAATTGATAAGTCGCATCCACCATGCATTTTTAGTGTTTAACAGGCTTTTATATTATTTAATTGATATGTTATTCATTTCAAATATACTTTTTTTTTAAATAATATGAAACGTTTCATAATATTTATGCAGCATTTCATAAAAATGTATGATACATTTCATAAAAAGTTATACCTGTAAGCCTGTCTTCAATTTGCCGTTTTATGAAACAGTTTCATTATATTTATGAAGTGTTACATTGGATGAAAATGAATAAAGTTTTTCATCAAATTTATGAATTTTTTCATAAATATGATAACGCCTTTGCCCTGAGTATAAAAACCCCCGAACTTTGAGCAGCTACTAAACACGAACTATAAAGAATTTTGGAAAAAGAAAAAGTACTCGAACTACACATTAACTAGGAGAATGTAAATATATACATAGTGCGCCCCGGTAGGCTAGTTGGTAGCGTGCGGGCTTATCAGTACGGGGGTTCGATTCCCACCAGAGGCACTGGTCTGTTTTCGCTTCAACGCGCCGAAGGCCATAGTAACTAGTGCTCGGTTAGGGTAATAGTATATAATTTGTAATTATATGATTGTTAATTAATAAAAAAAATAAATATATACCCAGTTCGATGAAATTTTAAAGACCTCTTTTAAGTAAAACCCTGCTAAATTTTTTAGAACTGGTTACCTTTGAATCTACTCCAGAACAGCTTCCTTTACCACCGTTTCTAGAACATTTTCCTGTCAGTCAAAATGTAAGGTTTCATTGTCCCAGAAACAGTTATATAGCTAGTTCTAGAACCGGTTCTAACACAACTAGTTCTTTTTTGAGGCAAAGAACCTATTGCAAATAAGACAAACTCTATACAAAAAGAATCGGTTGTAGAACCTAATTAAGAACCTATGAAAATACAGTATAAGTTGTTTTGCAACCTGTTATCGGGATATTACTATTTTACTGGGCAGAAAGCAATAAAGATATTGTTTGAATTTACTGAGGGACAGTCAATTTAAGTTATTCTCTTTACTGCAAAATTTCAATTTTGTGTTCAGCGATTGTAAAAATTTTCGGTGTTTACTTTTTGTTGATTTCGCAGAAATTAATGCACCAGCAAAAAAAATGTATTTATTTTTTAATTGTTTTTCTTTATTCATTTGTCGGCTTAGTTTAAAGTCTTATAATAAGTTTTAATTTGTTTGTATTCAAAATAGTTTAATTGCATATTCAAAGATTTTGATATAAAAGTTCAATAATATAAAACACATGCCTAACAATACATTCCCTCTAATTATACCCAGCAAAAAAATTTAAGTTTATATCTCATTAAAGGAATAAGATATAATGTTTTTTTTTTTTTTTTTGAGCAATATAAAAAACAAACATAACTAAAATTTTCGTAAAATAAACCAAAATTTGTACATTTTACGAAAGTTTTTGTAGTTTTGACAATAATTTCGAATTATTATGAGTGTATGGAATGAGTCAATACTAACTAGGCTGATAATTTTTGGATATTTTTATGGTTAGATCTTACAAAATTATTGTTACACTTATAATACTACGTAGGTAAAGACCACTGCAAATGTAGTTAAAAACAAATGAAATTTCACTTAAAGAAAGGGCGTCTAACATTTCAGTAAATTCAACTACATTGTCATTTGTTTTTTAATGTTCAAAAAATGACTAACATTGTAGTAAAAATGAACCCATGTTATTAAAAAAGCTAAACAAACATTATTTTTTTTTTATTTTTTAAATAACAAAAAACAAATGTAAAAAATTAATGTAAAATCATAAAACAGTCATTTGATGTGGTTTGTTTTTTTAAATGAACTACAAGGTTAGTAAAAAATTTTATTTGTTCTACAAATGACGGACATTTACATTAAAATTAAATATACTGTATTACAACCCAAACAACTGCATATTTTTAAAGCAGAAGTTTCCTGGATATTGTCAATTATTCCATATGTAAACACTACAGTGAAAGGATTAAGTTCGTAAATTTTATATTAAAAATTAACAAAACATTTTCAATTGCCGTTAGTAACAATTTTAAATAATCCAAATTTAAAAAAGAGCTACTTTTTTTTTTTTTTTTTAATTTCCCTATTATCCTGTTTTCCTGTTTTGATAAATAAATATATTGCGTTAAATGAAAATCAATAAAAATTCAATTTGAATAAAACAGAATTTCTACTTCCAAGCCATTTAATTTTATTAGTTAATTTATTGTAAATTTCAACTGATAATGATTGTTCATTTTTTATTTTTCAAAAAAAAAAAAAAAAAAAAAAATCATTTGAAACGTGCATCTAATTAAAAGCTAGACAAAGCGAAACAACAAATAAAAGATATTGAACAAAAATTTAACCAGGTAATCCTGAAAAACTTTTTTACAATGGTATTGTAGTAATGAATGTTTCATACATATGTGCAAATATGCTGGGGCTATAGTATACAATTTTAAGCGATAACCGACAAAAAAAAGATAAATTATTGAACAGCTATCAATAATACCTGAGATACAAAAAAATATATTGAAAAAAAAAACTAATTTGCATATTTAGTAGAAAAATAAAAAACTTCCCTAACAAAAAAAAATTTCAAATCACAATCAATGAGGCCTAAATAATAAAAAAAAAAAAAAACGCAAATAAAAATTTCACCCATTCATGAAGTGAACCTGAACATTTTGCATAGCACCAACATATGATGGAAAAAAGGACACATTTTCACGGTTATGATAACGCAAAAAAAAACAAAAAAGAGTTTTTTGGCGCGTATTTAACAATTTTTGCCAACTAATTTGCATATTGCTAAGGTATGAGTGTGTGATGAGTACTTATGCATACGTACATATGTATATGTGTATGATGTGAGTGTATGTGTATTTTTTCAATTTATGTTAATTTAATTTTTTTTTTTTTTATTGTTGTTGATATTTTTGCATAGCATGAGATCGTCCCCTAAAAGGTAGGCCTTAGGTAAATTAATGGAAAGTGAAAGGATTCTTCTCAACCGTTACAAAAATTTTTAAAAAACGTATTAAAGGATACGCGAATTTTTATTAAAATTTTTTCAATTTTTGCATGCATCCTATAACTTTAACAGAGAACAAAGAAAAACCGTTTGATTAAATGATTTTAGCAAACATTTTCATACAAAAAAAAAAAGAAACTAAAAACAAAAATTGCTCAGCTGTTGTTGAATGGAAAAATTAATCATAAAGGACGAAAATTTGTGTTTTAACTCATCTGTATCATCTTCACCATTGTCGTCGTCATCGTCCTTTCTATTTGGTTTTTTTTTTTTTTTTTGTTTTATTCAAAACAGTTGAAGTCGAGTGTATCTCTTAGTAGGGTAATTTGCGTACATGCGTAATGAGGGATAGTTTTTTATGTTTGCATGCATGTGTGTGTGTTTCTGTGTGTTTATGTTAAGGATGAGTCTTAAGACATTTGAATTCTTCGTTTTTTTTTTGACGGCCGCTGACCTTTTGTCAAGCAATTGTTAAAAAAAAGGGTTGTATTGGGTTGCTCTTAAGGGGTTATCTAATTTACCTTTTATTCATATTTTCTTTTTCTTTGAATATGCATAAGCCGTAATCACAATTTGTTTATTATCTCTTCCGTGTTTCTAATTTTGGCGCGCAAATTTTCCGTTTTTTTTTCTTGACATTTCAAAACAGCCGTACGCAAATTTACCAAGACAATTGTAAGATTTTTGTGCAAAATTGTTACACTCATAAAAAAAAGCCCATACAAATAAATAGTGGAAAATTAAGCTAAGACAACACAACGAAAGTAGGATGGAAGGAGGAGCATTCGCCACGTTTTTTTTCAAGTGGTCATCACGTTAATGTAGCAAAATTTTTTTCTGAAAAATTAATTTGTATCTACAGTTTTACACATCTTGACTTCAATGTTCATGTTTAAAATATAAATTATATTTATTTCTTATAAAGGGTCCGCCATCTAACGTTTTTTTTTCAACTAGTGCTTATTTCGTGAATGGTAACAATTAGCTCATGTCTGATTTGAAAGATATTTAGTTGTATCCTTCCGCTGAACGAATATGGTCCGTATGTTCGTTATCTTGTGAAAAAAGTGAAAGAAACTGGCATCCTCATCAATAAACCAAAGTGTGAAAAGCCAAAAATAGTGAATATTGCTGCTGTGGCAGAAAGTGTGCGTGAAGCGCCATCAACATCAATTCACCGTCGTTCTCAACAATTGAACATTTCGAAGACATCATTAAGACGAATTTTGCATAAAGACCTTGGTATGACGCCATACAAAGTCCAATTGGTTCAGGAGTTCAAAAAAAAAAAATTATTTGGCGGACCCTTTATATATTTTTTAACAAGTTTGATATACTTATTATTAAAAATAAAAATTATGTTTTTTCGACCTTTAAGTGTGCAATGAAAATGAAAATTATTCAAGTTCGAGGCCATACTCTATATTTCTTTATAAGGATATTTGTATTGTATATCTACCAAAGGAAGAGCTTGCACATAACGAACAAGTTTTCAATTTATTTTTGATCAATGGTGAAAATCTTTAACTTCGAACTCATATGTTAGTTCTCATTTAGTGAATGTTTGATGTTTTGCATGCGATTGTCACTTCTTTTAAAACGTGTTCTGATAATGGGAACCTAGAAAATTCCCGAAATTCCACATAGTGGTTAATTAATAAATTTGAAAACAAAAACTCTATAGAATATCTGTAAGGACAATATCCTAATAAATAAATATAGAGTATGACCTTGAACTTGAATAATTTTCATTTTCATATTTCTTTTAAGATTTCCAAAGTAACTCAAATCGGCTAAGCTGCCTTACCTATGGGGTAAATTCGTCAAGTTGATGTTGCAGATTTGTCAGCCATAAATATAACGGTTCTGGTGGAAAACTTATATTTTAAACTAAGTACTCATTAAGATTGATATTAATAGCTATAATTTCATCAACAAGATTTCAAAAAAATAAGTTTCTAAAAATAGAACTGTTGTGTTGTAGGAGTTGTACTTCTGAGATTATGTATGCAAGAAACCGTGTATTGAATAAAACTAGTATTAATCACAACAAAAACTCGACCTGAAGATAGATCAGTGGGCTAAGGCGCTCTGTCTAACGTGTAGTGTGGAATAACTTTTTAAATAACTGCTGAACTTTTATAGAGAAGTTTTTGTGAGTGTACATGTTTGTTGTCGTGAGCTGTAGAACAAAGTTAACTAAATATATTTGCGAATTGACAAGTTAGCAAGAAAATTACATCGATTTTTAATGCATATTTTAGCATGTGTTGCTATAAATGCATATTTTTAAATAAATAAACTAAAAAAAAAATTCAATTTGAGAACCACGAATTAGTAAATTTTAGGTTGAAAAATTAGTTCAAATACGGATGAAATTTGTTTTTGTGGTGAAATAAAATAACTAAGAACTTTAGCTAAATAACTGATTTAAACGTAAGTAACAGAAAAATTAGTTCAACTGAATTAGAACCCGTTAAACAGACTTTTGTACTACGTTATTTTTAATGAGTGTAAGATTCATTTGATTTGCATAAATAGAGAGTGTATAAAATAAAAATGTAACTGATGGATTATTTTTATTTCGTTACTTTGATTTCTGTTGCGAAAGGGGTGAAGGGTAATAATTTAAAGCCAAAGAAACTATAAAAACAATTATGTTTTGGTTTTTGTAAATTTATAAGAACAAATTTAAATGGTTGATTCAAAATTAGGTCCTAGAATTTGTGTGAAGTAAATTAATTTTAAAAATTTGCATATACACTTAAAATATTGTGGCTCTAAAAAGTACGTAACACCAATGGCTATGCAAGGCTCTCACCCTCTGTTAACACCTTGTGCCGGCAAACAGGAAACATGCCGTTTTTAAGGAAAACCAAAGATAAATTGTAAAATAATATTGCTCAAATCAATACAAATATGTTTTGCTAATATTGTGTTATCAGCTATAATTTGTATTGCTACCGGCTTATCAAAGTTATTGTCTATTAATTAAATTAAAGATAAAATATTGAAATTTAATATGCATTGAATGTGTATTTGTAAACTAAATCTTTATAGTGATTATTAATGTAGTGAGGTCATATTGCAAACAAATATATATGTTCAGATAGACAGACTAAATCGAAAGACAAGGACCAAGACAACCACCTTAGGTAATGTTGTATGTTTCCTTTTCTTAATGCAAAAAAGGGTTGTAAGGGTGCAAGGGTTGTTGTTATATATAATTATTTCTATATAATTAATATTTTCAGATTTTAAATTAATTTATGTCGTCAATATGGTAGTATGAAAATTTTTATATTATGTAACGTATTGTATTGTATTGTTTTTTTTTTTTGTTTTTTTAAGAATCACAAACAATTTTTTAAGATTTTTAGCAAATAAATTAACTAAAATATAATTTTTCTAAAAATTTTTTGAATTAGTTTAGTCTAGCAAAAACTTTATTAACTTTCAGAAAGGATTGTTTAATTTTCAATCAACTAAGTGTTAGCAAATCTTTTGCTGAATTTACTATTTTTCTTTTGCTAAAAATCAGCTCGCTGATTTTGCTGACATTAGCAATTTCTTTACAAGCACCCCCTTGATTAAAATTGTATTCAATCAGCAAAAATTTTTGATGACTTAGCTAACTTATTTTTTGAGTGTACTATCTCGATAGTTTTTTTAATACAATTTCGAATAACTTACAACATCAAATTTCTATGTGAATTTCTTTAAAACAAAAGACAACAAGGTCAGTAAGTTACTTTCTTACTTCCTCAATAACTTTTAACTCGTTAATGGCACGTCATAGATCCGCTGGACATTTTGCAACTAAACGTTTCAGATATATAGAATCAATGCTTCATTAAGAAATGTTTCCAGTTTTGCTTGCCTTAAAGCGCACTCTAGTGGAAATATTGGCTACCGAAGTTGAAAATTTCACAGCATATAAATCCTAGACAGTTGAATTTATTTTAAAAATTTTAATTTTGTATAATTTTGTGAACAAATCTTTATTCAAAAATATATGAACATTTTTTTTTTTAAGTTAACCGATTTTAAAATTTTTTTCGAAAAATGTCGTGGTTTCTGATCTTGTTTTTTAATTGCCAAATAGCAACCCTGATAACATAACTTTTATAAGTTTAGAAGTACCATCCATTATATATATTCTGAGTGAAAACGGAATAAAAATGGAATATTTTAGACTTACAAGGGACGTATCCCGACCTGAACTGGCAGATTTTAATAAACTTTGGACATGTTGTAAAGGAGCAAACAAAAAAAGACACGTGTTTTTTCCTGCTGCCCAATCTCACGTTTAAGGATTAAAAAGTAGGGTTAAAAATAATTTGATTTTGTATGAAAACTTGTCTTTAATTTACGAAATCTAGATTTATTTGTACGCAGGGTTAAAGTACTCAAGAAAACAAACATTTTGATACCCATATTGCCTATATAGTGAACCCAGAGTTGCTATATTTTTGAATTATATGAAATATAGGGGAAAAAGGCTCTTCGGAAACGGTCTCATTAAAACCGAACGGTTTTGACTATTGGAAAAAGCTCAGACACACCCTCAATTAAATTGAATAGGCATTGATATGCATTATTTTTAGCTTAATAAAACTAAAATTCCTTAAGAAAACGCCAAATTTAATGCTACTCAAAACATATCTTTTTGAATAACAAAAATACTTGAACATCTTTCGACATCTTTGGACATAATTGGTACACCAGTAAATGTTTCTTCAAAAAAGCTTTCATTTAATAAAAAAAAAATTCTTTAGTTGCTTTTAATAGAACGAAATAACTCGAAAAAACGTTAAATGGGGTAATTTTTGACCCCACTTATTCACCCCTAAACATGAGATTATCCAGCTAAAAAAAAAACAAGGGTCCCTTAAATTTTTATTCTCTACAACATTTGCGAAGTTCATTTAGATATGACGGTCCAGGTCGGAATACCACCCTTGCTACACTCATAGTAATCCATGCATAAAAATACGAAATTATTCTCAAAACTACAAAAAATTTTGTAAAATATACAAATTTTCGTTTATTTTACAAAATTTTTGAAATTTTTTCGTAATTTTACGCATGAATTATTTTCAGTGTAGTGTATTTGAAAAGTTCAACATTTGATCGGTCTGATTATCAAAGATTATCATATATACCATAACAATCAGCAATATTAAAGTTAAGTTTTTTTTTTATATTTTCAAATAATTTTTTAAAAAAGTTCCATCAATAATGGTCAAAAATTTATTTTTTCAAATAATTATTTGACAAGTCTGGTTAAAAATTTTTCACAAATTTTTTACTAAAGATTATCATCAAAATGTTATACAGGGTGTCTGGTAGCAGCTTTATATTTTCAAACTTAAATAAAAAACGTAAAAATTGACACAAAGTTTTATTAAATGCATTGAACGATAGCATGTAAATGTGGATTTTATTTTTTAAAGAGTGTGTCATGCAGATGTCTTCCATCGAGTGGAACACACTGTTCAAAACGGAACCTTGTATTCTGCGCCACACGCTGCAGTAAACTTGGCTCAATTGAGCTGATTTCTCGACGAATATTTTCCTTTAAAGCCACAAGAGATTGGCGATTGTCATTATAAACCCTCTCTTTGAGGTAGCCCCATAAAAACAAAATCCATGGGATCCACTCGGTCCATCACGTATTCGCCGAATACCGAACTTTGAACAAAATTGTAGACGAGCAATTACGTAAGAATCATTACTCTTAAAAAGTGTCTCCACAGCAAACGCGCGATGCTCACTCGACCACTGCGACATTGTGACTGACAAATCCGCACAATCGATAATTCCAACGGCGCCACCCTCCCTCCGCACCGTTTATTACTTTTTCAAATAATCGTATTTAAAAATATAAATTTGCCACCAGACACCCTGTATAATTTTAGGCGTTTTAAACCACTTAAGTATCTTTTTCCACTAAAAACATATAGCCGCTTAAAAAAAGTACTGGATCAAAAAAGGAACACTGTGTCAAAAATGAGTTAAGGGACCTCTTAACCTTAAACCATAAAGTCCTATCAAATAGTCTATACGACTGGAACTAAAAAAATACAATAACGACATAATAAAACTCTCTCAATAACCATAAAACCTTTAATTTACTGTACACCGGCAAAAATACAAAACACTTTCAATGAAATAAATAAATTTAAATTTACACAAAAACCAAACAACATGTTTGTCTATTTGACTCCTAGTTAACAACATAAAGTAGACAATATCCTCCTAAAAAAAATTTAAATAGAAAGCGAAACCTATAGTAACAAAATCCAAAAAGTAATACAAAAAAAAAAAAAAGAGCCACCAAAGGTCATGATAGAAAAAAAATATATAAAACACAAAAAGGGTGCATATCATTAACGCAACCGCGACGTTTTAAACAAAAAATAATGAAATGTATTGAAAACTTATACAAAACACTAACTAATGCACAAATCACACAATTAATATGCTAAATACTACTTGCAGGGAACATAGAGCACATTATAGGAACATTTCAACAAATATGAAAAAAAAAACTAAATGCATTTTTAAAAAAGTTTTTTTTTTTTTTTGTGAATATAAAACTATACTTTAATTTTACGGGCAACTCCCATTTTGGTTAAATTTCTTTTTAACAAATTTTATTACTTGCCGTTAGGGAATTTGTGAAAAAAATTTTTTGTCCAAAAATAATTTATAAAATTTTATAACTAAAGAAAGTAACAGTTCCCAGCCAGAAATAGCCAATGGTCTGAAAAATCAAGCACTGGCAGAGCACTATTTGCCAATGATCCAACAAATAAAGTGCTGGCAAAGCACTGATTTACAACGCTCTGCCAACGTTAGTAAAAAGTGTTTTGCCAGTGCTTAATTAACAAAATTTACAACAGTAAAATTAATAAAAGCACTGGCACAGCTCTGGCTTAGAATGCTCTGCCAACGTTCGTAAAAAGTGCTTTGCCAGTACTTGATTTACAAAATTTACAACCGTAAAAATAAAAAAGAACTGGCACAGTACTGACTTAGAACGCTTTCCCAACATTGGCAAAAAGTGCATTGCCAGTACTTATTTACAAAATTTACAACCGTTAACTTAATAAAAAACAGTGGCACATCCCTTGTTCACAACAAGAGTGGAAAAATTCAAAACTAAATTGAAATTAAGGTCTCCTATTATAGTGAGCACAAAGTATAGTTTTTGTACTGAAATTTTATTTAAGGAATTTATTTTCACATTTCTTTCTTTAGTAAAATTGTAGTCAAAAATCGTGCTAACTTATCACAAATATAATTTGATAAAAAATAATATTCAGTTATTTTGTAATTAACTTAGCTGAAGCAAGCCTATTGTCATTTCTGTTCAAATTACCAAAATCATTCAATAAGAAATAATGCAACTCTCTACTGAAGTGAAGTAGTAAGTAGGACTTTATTGGTCGTTTTTGGTTTTGGTACTGGCAAAGCGATTATTGTCAGTGCTTTGCCAACGTTTTAAAAAAGAAACGGCCAAGCCCTGCCCGGTGTTATCATTTTGGGGTTGGCAAAGCACAGCGCTACGAAATAACCCCCAATGAAATAACCCCCAACGGCCAAAAATGAAATAACCCCCAAAAAAATTGTGTAAAATTGTTTGGGGGTTTTTTTCGTTTTTTTGGGGATTATTTCATCTTACGGTTTGGAGATTATTTCATTATGAAGCAACCCCCAATGAAATAAAGCCCAAAATTTAAATTCTTTGGAGATTATTTCATATGCAATTATTTTGGGGGTTATTTCATATTTTTTGGGGGATAATTCATTTTGCTAAAAGTGAAATTTTTTTAATATTTGTTAGTTTTTCTGCGTGGCGGCCTGCGGCCGCTCTTAGGGGGTTTCTCCTCCATGGGACGCGGCAGGTGGCTTCGCTGAATAAAGTTTCCCTGCGCGCGTCACACTAGGGAAGATAATGAGACGCGCTCAGGAAAACTGTATTCAGCGAAGCCACCTGCCGCGTCCTATGGAGGAGAAAACCCCTAAGATCGGCCGCAGGCCGCCACGCAGAAAAACTGAACAGTGTAACAAAAGAATCAAAAATATGAAAACAAAAAATAAAAAAAATTTGGGACATATTTAATTTCTTTGGAGCTTATTTCAGTGGGGGTTATTTCATTTCTTCCTTTGGGAGTTATTTCATTACGAAACAACCCCCAAATTTTGGGTGTTATTTCATTTTCACCTTTGGGGAATATTTCATTTCTTTTGGGTATTATTTCATTTTTTTTTTTGTTGGGACTTATTTCATTTTTTTTTGGGATTTATTTCATTGGGGGTTATTTCATTTTGTCGTTTGGGTGTTATTTCATTGGGGGTTATTTCGTAGCGCCGCAAAGCACTTATTATATTATGAAAAAAGTACTTTTATAATTATTGTTTTGGTACTGGCAAAGCGCTAATTGCCAGTGCTTTGCCAACGTTTTAAAAAAGGAACGGCCAAGCCCTGCCCGGTGTTACCATTTCGGGGTTGGCAAAGCACTTAAATCTTCAGATATCCAATACTCTGCCAACGCTCATACCACCGTTGAAAGCACTGGCTGGGTTGTTATAAAAAGGATTCAATATATGAATTACTCTCGTTTATTTACAGGATATAAACAACGGAAGTGAGTTGTAAAGTAAAATTATTTTGGCAGTGGTGAATAAATTTAGCAAATACTCAAACCTATTAAACCCAAGTGGTGGATGTTCAAAACAAACAAAAACTTCCCCTTAATAGAAAACAACCCTTTACATACGGCACAGCATGGGATATTAAACGGAAGTTCAAAAGGCGCATACTCAAATATAAATTTGCTTGCAAAATATATTTAGATAATAAAAAAATTCTTATAAGATTTTCATATTAACAGACTATGTAATATACACTCAAAATAATTTAACATCAGTTCTTTCAAATTTTGGCCTAAAATAAAAATTATTATACTTTCTGGATGGCGGTGTAACAAGCTTTCAAAGTTGATAGTTTAAACACGTGTATTTAAGTCATTGTTAAAACAGTTTTGCAATAACATTATCACAAAAAAGTTTAAAAAGAAAATTATAAAGAGGATATATAATGGAAATTGATGCTCAATGTAAGAAGGTTAAAATCATTATTTTCATTTTTATTGTGTCCCTTTCGTTTTTTTGAGGGAAGGCAACACAACCTAAAAAAAGTGTGGTGTGCTTTTGATAATGTTGTCTATTCTAGATTGATAACGAAATTATGTAGTTTAATTTTTCTAAATCTGCTGCCAAACTTCTAAGCTCATATCTTAAAAATGGGTCGCAGTTCGTCTCGATTGGAGATAGGAACTCTTGTACTTTGGAGGTTACCAGTGGTGTTCCGCAGGGATCGGTAATTGGTCCATTTTATTTATGATGTATTTGAATGATTTTATTGATGTAATAGATAATAACTGTTTTGAAACTTTTGTATATGCAGATGACGTACAGATTTTATTTTCTGGAGAAAGGCAATTCTTTGATGTTTTGGAGGCAGACATAGAATTTAATCTTGTTCAGATTGCACGGTGGATGGACACAAATGGGTTAGACATAAATCCTAGGAAAACGAAGGCTATGTGCTTCGGTTTTGATTCCCGTGATTTAAGTGTATCATTGAGAGGTGTTAGTATCAACTTTGTTTCGGAAATGAAGTGTTTGGGTGTTCTTGTAGATGATAAGTTACGTTTTTCGAAACACGTTGATTACGTGTGTGCTCGAGTGAATGCTACGTTGAGACGATTATGGTCTCTTGATCTTTGTTTGAATCTACATGTAAGGAAACGTGTAGCTAGTGCTCTTCTTATGCCCCAGTTATTTTTATGCTTTGGAGGTATTTACGGGTACTAGCAATAATATACTTAGACGTCTTCATCTTACATTTAACCGTATAGTGAGATATGTTTACAGATTTAGGATAAGAGAACATGTCTCTCCGTTTGTGTTGGATTTTCTTGGTTTTTCTTTTGAGAATTTTATAAAACTGAGAATCTAGTTATTGTTTTACAAGCTAATTATAGCGAACTGAGCTGGTTACATTGTTCACAACTTTAGATTTACAAGATCGAGTAGAAACCCTCAGATAGTTTTTCAACGTATAAACTCTTCTATTTACAAGATCGAGTAGAAACCCTCAGATAGTTTTTCAACGTATAAACTCTTCTATTTACAAGATCGAGTAGAAACCCTCAGATAGTTTTTCAACGTATAAACTCTTCTATTTTCGAGAGATCCTTTAATGTGAGGATAACTAGAGTCTGGAATTCATTACCTAGATTTCTTAGAAGCTTTGTTGTTGCAAGTGCTACGTTTAAACGCAAACTAAGGCAGTTTTTTAATCACTCACTATAAATTTTGAGAATTTACGATAATTTTTCATATTTTTTTATATATTTTGTTTTATTTTTTAATCGTCTACTTATTGTGATAATCTTATTGCTACATTGTGGACCGTTAAACTTTAGTTTATAGTTTAATTTATTTTAGGCATTTCTTTAAATTATAAATTTATTTTTTTATTTTTTGTTTATTGTTTATTGTTTATTGCAGAATACGAACCATATTTGGCCCTATGGGCTTGGTTTTTGAATTAATAAATGAAAATGAAATGAAACCTAAAAGTTTCGCATACAAAAAATTATATCTGCACACATAGAATAAGTTAGTTGGAAATCGGTCGAAAATATAAAAAATCATTTGACTAACAAAATATTTCATACACTAAAAGAATTATTTTTATTTTTTTTTTTATTTATTATTATTTATTTTATTTATTAATAATTACAAATTATAACCTATTACCCTAACCGAGCACTAGCAACTATGGCTATCGTCGCGTTGTAGCGAAAACATACCAGTGCCTCTGATGGGAAACGAACCCACGACCCCCTCACTGATAAGCTAGCACGCTACCAACTAGCCTACCGGGGCGCACTCTGAAAGAATTATCCTTCATGATATTAATGAAACAATGTCATAGAATTTTTTTCGTAGATTCATTGAAGATTTTCATTATATCTAGTAAATTTTATTATAATTAAGAAATTTTTCAAAAGCTTTTTTTTCATAAAATTTTAAAGTTTCATAAAAAAAATATCATTTGATTTCATTAATTTAACAAAAATTTTCTTTAGAGCTATGAACTTATTTCAGACTTATTTTTTATTCTTTCATAAAATTTCAAAATTTCATTAATATTTATACATTTCAAACTTTAGTTTTAAGATTTAATTCTCAAGTGTTCAACATATTTTTTTTAAAACGCTTTATTATTTCAATGTAGCCTTTTATTAAAGCTTTAAAGTTAATCTTATTTTTTTGTAAATTTTTTGAGCATAAAAAAATTACACAAAATCTCAATATAAACCAAAAAAAAATACTAACGCCATTTTTTAGAGCTTATAAATTGTCTTTTAAAAAATGGTAAAACATAGCAAGAGATAAGAGAAAAACAAAATGTAAGAAAACAAGAATTATCCTTCATGATATTAATGAAACAATTTCGTAGAATTTTTTTCGTAGATTCAATGAAGGATTTCATAACATACAAGAAACTTTATTAATATTAAGAAATTTTTCGTAAACTTTTTTTCATAAAATTTCATAGTTTAATAAAAACTTTTTCTCTTAAACCAATTAAGTAATCTCTTAAATTTTACACAGTAAGAGATCAGTTATCACACTCCTAAAAACAGTTAAAAGTTGTAAACAAAAATGTTTGTAATATTAGAAAAATTTAAAAAAATCATTTGTAATTACAGTTTTGAAACGTAGTGTATTAAAAAAATTCTCAATTTGCACCGTGAGAAAACAATATTATTCGAGTTCAATATATAAATATCAACAAAAAGTCTCGAGTTTGGAAATAATAAGTTTTCCCTAATCGCGGTTAAGATTAAAAAAAAATATGCAGTTAATCACGTGTATCGATAAATCGCAGTACAATTAATTGAACGCAATTCTTCCAAACTAATATCAAAAAAAATAAATTCGTTTATTTTCGATTAACATTAGACTTTTTAAGTTTCCCTGCTAGATATATGACTTATTAACTAATTTAGGGCACGTCATAGATCCGATAGAAAATTTTCAACCAAACTACATATAATGGATATTTTTGTAATGTAAATATAAGTAACAAAAGTCTAAATTTCAACAGAATATAAATCTTAAAAAATCGGCCGGATCTTAAAAAAACTTTTTAAAATTTTAGTATGGAGATAAAGTTTCGGCTTTTAATAAATATACGAAAAAGTTCTAAATAAAAATGTAGTATATAAAATATTATTTTAAGTCATAATCGAAGGATTTTTGTTCGACTACGATGAAACGATGCGATTAATCGCTATTTCGATTACGATCAATTTTCAATAAAAAACAATGCAACGTTATTGCAAAAAATGTCTTCAACTGCTTCTACTGATACCGAACTTCCTCAGAAAATTAATGTAGTATATATTTGGCTAACATGAAAGATCCAATATGGATTAGATGAATAAATTTAAAATTAAATTGGGTATAAAAATTACTAAAAAAAAAAAAAAAAACTAAAGGATTTATTCCTTTAGTCGAAATTGGTGGATGATTTTATAGCCTGCACAGTTATTATCAAATTAGCCAAAATAATCTGTGAAACTTTTCTACCTTATAAATAATGTTGTTTTGGTTATGCGGCCCAATTTTCACAAAAATCGCATAATAAATATCGCACCAAATCATAAATTTTCCAACATGCTTTGAAAAATACATTGGTTGGTATAAATTTTTTCCAGTTTACATTTTTGCAACTTTTACTTAGTTTTTTTTACACAAAATTTTGCATATTGATAAATATACTCTACGTCTGTAGATATGATTAAAAAAAATATTCAAAAATATCAAGTTTTGACTATTTTATAAGTTTTTCTCGTCTTCTGAACAATCTACGTTATGGTATGTACTTTCCAATTACTTTAAACGAAAAGTAAGTAATCCTTTTTTAACTGATTTTCAATTAATTTAATTTCAAGGAAAAAATATTGTGAGTGTACGAAACATGCTTCACAAAATGGGAACTTCTGTCCAAAAAAAACCCTTTAAAATTTAGGAATTTTCCATTAAAACCTGTTTTAATAATTCATCTGTAGTAAATTTTTTTATTGGCAAATAGCTTTCGGAAAGTTGTAACATGTTTAAAACTTAAAAAATTTTTCTTGGGAAATAATTGTCAAATCTGTTAGATTCGATTTAATAAAATGTCCAAAACTATAAAGTTTATTATTTTTAATTTATAACGAGCTTTCAACCTGCGTATATTTACAAAAATAAAGCAAATAAAACATATTAGCTAGGTTGATACTAGTATTTCGCTAGAGCCTCCATAATAGGCATGGCTCAAGTAATATTTTTTACAGTTTTATTAGCTTTCGAGTCATCGAGATTATTTTTATGTTATTTTTAATTTATAACGAGCTTTCAACCTCCGTATATTTACAAAAATAAAGCAAATCAAACATATTAGCTAGGTTGATACTAGTATTTCGATCTGGCCTCCATAATAGGCAGAACTTTAACAAAAAACCTATTAATCACCAATTTTGCTCCATTTTTGTTATTCAAAATTTGCGGAACTTAATTTTTTTTTAGGTTAAAGACTCTAAACTTGATAGATCAATATGACACAGAGTTAGTAAAAAAACAATTTACATGTTAGATGCCCAGAAAATTATTCCAGAGTACGACCCTGAGCTTATATTATTATCCAACCCACCTGTTGTTAAAACAAAATCCACAATCTATTTTATCTTTCATCATATCAAATTAAGAAAAACTAGTTTGAAGCTAAATTACGATCTTTAAAAAAAAACCCCTATTTTTGTAAAAAAAAAAAAAAAAAAAAAAAGTCATAAAGGTTTATCCCACCGTGTTTGAGATTTTGAGATATTTTCTATTTATGTAAAATTTTATTATCGCTAAAGTTCAATCATTTTTATCATCTTTAATAGCATGTGAAGCTTGTTTTTTGTTTTATGTTTTTGTTTGTTTTTTTTTTTTTTTTGCTTTTTGGGACAAGTTGTAAAATTTATACATGTAGTGGTTAACTTTAAATTATAGGTTGGTTTATTGGTAAGAGTATAATAAGACAAAATAAAATAATAAAGTGATAACGTTAAAAATTATCGTCGACGCAGTGGATAAAAACCTCGTCTATGTAAAAACAAACAAATCTCTGGATTCCAAAGATATATTACAAAAAGTTTAAACACACAGAACATAATTTAGCTATTTGCCAACAGAAATTCGGTTAATACGACTCAAATGCGGTTATTACGAATTTCAGTTGTTTGGTACAACTGAATAGTAGTTTCCACAACAAAGTTCTGCTAATTCAACTGAATTTTAGTTGCAACACCCAAAATATTCAGAAATCTAATGTAAATATCGTTGTAAAGGGTCCGCCATCTAACTTTTTTTTTTCAACTAGTGCTTATTTCGTGAATGGTAACACTTAGCTCATGTCTGATTTGACAGATAATTAGTTTTATCCTTCCGCTGAACGAATATGGTCCGTATGTTCGTTATCTTGTGAAAAAAGTGAAAGAAACTGGCATCCTCATCGATAAACCAAAGCGTGAAAAGCCAAAAACAGTGCCTACACCCGATAATATTGCTGCTGTGGCAGAAAGTGTGCGTGAAGCGCCATCAACATCAATTCACTGTCGTTCTCAACAATTGAACATTTCGGAGACATCATTGAGACGAATTTTGCATAAAGACCTTGGTATGACGCCATACAAAGTCCAATTGGTTCAGGAGTTCAAAAAAAAACAGTTATTTGGCGGACCCTTTACTAAGTGAATTTAGAAGTTGTCTCCATTAAAATACACTTTTCAATTCGGTTGGCAATTTATTTCTCTGTGTGTACAAAATGTTTATAGTTATCAGAAGAAAACAGCGATGGCAGGCAATACTGGCAAAATACCGTTATCGATTCAAAACTCTTTCAATTGACTATCGTTATCCCTAAAATACCGTTGTCGAAATATTTAAAATACCGTTATCCGTCAAATACCGTTATCGAAATAACTAAAATGCCAATTCCCTCAAAATACCGTTACCGAAATAATCTGACAAGATCGGCATAAATGGTTTTATATATATATTTTTTTCCCCTAAATTTTCATCATAACCTAGCCATTGAAATTCGGCCATAATGATGCTAAAAATATCGGTGTGTGTTAACATTACCTGAATAACTAAAACAACGTTACTCTTAAAATACCTTTACCGAAATAACTCTGCCGACATAACTAAACTACCGTTACCGCTAAAATACCATTACCGAAATAAGTAAAATACCTTTAACGCTAAAAAACCGATACCGAAATAACTTAAATATCGTACACACAGAGCAATAAAATGCCAACCGAATTGAAAAGTGTATTTTAATGGCAACAAGTTATAAAGTCATTTATTACAACGATTTTTACATCATCTTTCTAAATATTTTTGGTGTTGCAACTAAAACTCAGTTGAATGAACCTAACTTTGTTGTGAAAGCTAATGTGTAATTGTACCAACTGACTGAAATTTCTCTGTGTGTACCCCTAAAATAACGTTACCGAAATAAAAGAGAATAGCGTTACCCTTATCGATACCCGCATAGAATCGGTTACCATCTATGGTAGAAAATTATAAAGCTGCGTTATTTTAAGTACCCAGCAACATTTTTTAGAACTGTTTACCTCTGTATCTACTCCAGAACAGCTTCTTTTGGAACCGGTTATAGAACAAGTTCCTGAGAGTCAAAATATAAGGTTTCAGTGCCCCAGAACTACACTAATGTCGTAAATGAATTCAACATAAAATGTTTGTTACGTTTGACAAATTTTATTGTTAAAATAACAATTATTTTATTCAAATTGATTTTAGTTTTTGTAAAACCAACAAATGTTATCGCTTTACGAAGCAATTGTCGTTTTGACAAAATTCTGTTATTTAAATAACAAAATTCCATTTGTTAATTCCACAAAAATTTGGCGTGATTTTAGTCTTGTGGCGTCATTACTCGTGTTAGCGTGTGAGACCCATTTGTAAAAGCTGGGAAAATTAATAAATTAAAGTGACATGGTTTTTTACAAAAGAATTGTGAATTATTAAACTCAGTGAATTATAGTGAACAGTTTAATGTGTCTTTATTAATAATTTTTAAATAAATTATTGTAATTTTATACTGTTTTATGCGTACCCAACTACGTTATAATTTTTAATTTTATTATTTTATTATTTTTATATTTTTATCAAATTCATATTTTTTTTTAATGTACTAAATAATCTATATTATTAAAAAAAATTAAAAGATATATAAAATTAAGAATTTATAACAAATCGACAAAATACAAATATATTACATAAAGCGCATTGTTAAATTGAATAAAACGCATTGTTAAAACAACAAAATAATTATTCAATTTGGTTAAATAAATTTATTAGACTAATAAAAAATGTTAATACAGATATTTTGTCAAAATAACAATCAACAAATAGTTGAACGTAAAAATATATATTTACTTAATAATTTGTTAAAATTACGGACAGGTTTTGTTGGTCGTATAGTGATCACCCATTCCTTAATTTAACATGGGCTTTAGTTGATTTCACCGCTGTTTTTGAGTCAAAAGCAATTTGTTTTGGTTTGGTTTGGATGTAAAGAACCTATTGCAAATAGGACAAACTAGGGTTAATTAGTTGCAACAAAAGTCGACTTTTAGACTTTCCGACTTTTGTAAAAATTTTGAAAGTCGACTTTTCGACTATTTGAATTTGGCGTTTTTTTCACAATAATCCACACAAAAAAATCTGTTGCCAAAAATTGGCTGAGACCACTGGGCCAACGTTGGAAAAAAGTGTTACCCAGTGTTATTCAGTCAGAAATCGCCAACGGCTCAAAAATCTAACAACTGATAAATCATATATTTTATAAAATTTTGTGATTTTTTTTAATATTTAAAAAAAAAATTAATTTTTTTTTGTTTCTGGAAAGCTTGTTTGAGACCAAATAGTTTTTTTTTCTTTTCCCAACATTGGTTAGTTGTTTTCATTAAACCTTTTGTCAATGCTGACATATTTGAGCAGACAACTGTTAACCAGTAGTTATCATTTACTTACGTTTTAAGTTAGCTCAGTGGATAGAGCTGTCAACTGCCAATATGGGCGCCAGGGTTTGAATCCCGGCTGGATCAAAAAAATTATAAATGAACAATTTTTTTTTTAATACAGAAAATTTATTTTTTGACCACTAGTTTCATGGTTTTACCACTATTTCTTCCCAGTGCTTGTCCGTCACTTTTTGAACAGACGGACCTTTTGTCTAATGATGTTATCATTTTGGGGTTGGGGAAAAAGCACTTGTTGCCAGCACCTGTTACATTGGCTTGCCAGCGGTGGTCCGTTTGTAATTTTCTGACTGGGCAGTGTCAAGATTTGGAATAGTGTTTTCGCATATTATGTATCATAACTTTGGTATTTATCGAGGGAATTTCTTGAAATATACCATGTTTTCTTTGTTAAGATGTAGGCAATACAATTTTAATAATTCTCACATTGACAGATTTAACGATTGTTTTAAAAATCAATTCATGGTAGAACTAACAATTTATTCAGGCCTTAAACAAATTAAATTCATTAAAATTATTTTGACACAAGTTTTCTGAGTTTATATTAAAGATGGGCACGTGAGCAGAATATTACATGATTGATGTGATCACGCGTGAATGTGAGCGAAACCTAATTGTACTCACGTGAACGTCAGTGAGTGTGAGTAGGAACAAATTCTTCGTGAGTGAGTGTGAGTGATTCAAAATTTTAAATGTGCATGAGTAGAATTTTACCAAACAATTTTTGTTTTGCTTTTATTAAGTATTTTCTTTAATTTTTCGACAATTTCAAATAAAAAATAAATGTCAAATTTTAATATTCAGACCAATTTTGAGTTAAACATTCACAATTTACCTTAATTTTGACATTTGAATTTTTTCCGGTAAGATATTGTTTCGTAAATTTGCATGATTCACGCGAATCACGCGTGATCACGTGTGCGTGAGTGAGAGTGAGTAGAAAAATAATGATCCTGGAATAATGAGTGGAATTTTTCTCTTGTGAGCGTGTATGAGTGTAAGTCAAAATTCACTCACATGCCCATCTCTAGTTTATATTTATTATAAAATTAAACTTTCCCACCCTCTATTTATAAGCAATAAATTATAACTATCTACAGTGATTTACAACTAATTACTGAAATAAAAACAAAAAAAAAAACCTACAAAATTTAATTAAAACTAAACAATAAATATAACAAATTTCAAAACGGATCTAAACTTAAGAGAAATCCAAACAAAAAAATAACATATAATAAACTAATCTTAAACGATGATCTTATGAAATCTTCCAAAATTACAAGTTAATTGACACAGACGTTTTATTTTCTTAAGATTTGTTCGTATTAAAACTAGAAATAATCAAGATGAGTTTAACAAAAATTAAGCCTAGAAAAATAAGCTCTTAATTTTGTTTATCAGATAATACGAATTGAAACCTCTATTGACAAATAGACGAGGAAGAGATGAGATACTTTATAACAATATAAATAAACCATAAAAAAAATATATAAGCCCAAATTTAGACAGGCCCAAAAGTTAACAAGTTTAAATACACAAAAAAAAAACAAAAACTTATTCCCAACATTATAAAAAACTAAACTAAAATAAGAGTTATATACATCATATAAACATGTTAAATGATACAAATAATGTGGCTGTTAATTTATAGATACACTTAGAGAATTATAAAGATAAAATCAACTGCAAATGTTAGTTAAAATAACAACATTTGCAGTTGAAAATATGTTTACTGCATTACTATTTGAATCAACTACAATATTAAAAATCAACTGACAAAAGTTGTAAAATTTTAAAAAAAAACAACCAACTACACTCATAGAAAAAAACCTGTAAAAAGAGCAGAATAAGCAACTAAAAATAAGTTTAAAATTACCTTAATAAAATAAGAACAGCACAAATAAATGCGTTAGCTTTACAAAATATTAGTTATATTCGATGTGAATTTTAGTTAATTGATAATAGCATTTTAATCAGGGGCCGTAATCATTATGAGTTTTATAATAAAAATTACACATTAAGGATTATATTATGAGTTTTAAGGATTTTCTTCAATGGTAATGATTATTTTTGAGTAATATTAATAAAAATCAACAATAATCATTATTTTTGAGCAAAAAAAAAATACAACTCAAAAATAATCATTATTTATGATTTTTATTTTTTTCGCTCAAAATAAAACTCACTTTCATACAATTTTTAAGGTGCATTTCACAAAAATCCTCTAACATTTGGAGTGTGTTCAACATATGATATGTTGAATTCCAACGAGGTGCAACATCAAGCAATGGTTGCGGTAATTTATTATTATTATTATTAATATTTATTATTATTATTATTATTATTAATTTTAATAATTTTAATATTGTGCTCACTTTGGAATATTCCTTATAACTGACCGAGTTAGTAATAGTATTTTACTCGTACCCAATTTAAACAACAATCTATAAAAAGACTAAATATTCGTAAAATTAAAAATGATATGGAAAAAAATTTAGTATTAGTTTGCTTTCAATTTGAATTATAACAGCTCGCAGTCTTCGTGACATTGATTTTTTATTTTTTTTTAACATTCTTAACGCCCAGTATACATGCATATTAGGGCTTTAACAAAATTTTTGGAATAGTACCAAGAGTTGGTCAATGAAAGTGAGTTTTATTTTGAGCGAAAAAAATAAAAATCATAAATAATGATTATTTTTGAGTTTTATTTTTTTTGCTCAAAAATAATGATTATGGCTGATTTTTTTTATTATTACTCAAAAATAATCATTACCATTGAAGAAAACTTTAAAAATCATGACGGATATGCAAAGATTGTCAACAAATAATAATAATGGTGTAATAAATTTTTTTTATGTCTGTTCTAAGTGATTGATTTTTTGGTTTAAAAAAACGGACAATAATCATTATTTACAGTCCCTGATTTTAATCTATAAAATTAGCGAAAGCCTTTACTAAATATTTGTAGACTCAAAATAGCAAACAAAACCTGAAATATTAACAAAATGTTTGCTATATTTAACTCAAATTTGGAAGAATGCAAATAACAGTTTATTTTGCGCAAATGAACAGAAATCTTTGCTAAAAAATTGTAGATTGCTGATTTTATAAGGGCAGAGAAAAAAAAACAAAAAAAAACAAAAAACTAAAAAAGAAAAAAAAATTTTTTTATAATTTTTTGTCTACTAATATTTAGTAAATGTTTTTGCAGATTATTTTGTTACTTTCAAATAACTTAAATTTAACTCAAATATAACTAAATATTTGTAAATTCAACAGATTTATTTTTGCTATTATTATATTACTAATATTTAGTAAAATAATCTGCCAATTTTATCAGTTTTTTCTGCAAGCTACTTTTTAGTAGCTTTTTATGGTATTTTTACATGTTTTTTTTATGCATTTACAAATGTTGTTAAAGCAATATATCGCACTTGTTCAACAAAAGGGTATTAACTCAAAAATATATTCAACGAAAATATCATAAATCAAAATACATTTTTTGCAAGAAAACGACATACAGCGTTCATCTCTATCCACAGTAAAAATTTTAGACCGGCCTCTGTGCTCTTTAGCAAAAAAAAATCTCGGTATAAGATTTTTATTTTTTATTTTATTTTCATTTTCTTGCAAAAGATGGATTTTGAGTTTTGACCTTTTTGTTGAACAAGTGAGATTTTGAGTTATGACTCTTTTGTTTAACAAGTGCGATATATAAAAGTTATAGTAAAACTTAAAAACACTACACTCAAAAAAAAAGATTGCAACATTTTTGCTGGGAGGATCCTTGCAGAAAAATTGCTGATATCAGCAAAAAAAAATAATAAATTCAGCAAAAAAAAATTCTTCACGAGCTTTTCTAAGATAAAAAAATGCGCAAATTATTGACAAATAATATCAGTTTCAAGTTATTTAAAAACATTCAAAACAACACAAAAATAAATAACTTTTTTAAAATATATTTTTTTTTTTGTGGTATTTCATCGAAATCATAAA
The DNA here is from genome assembly GCA_021234595.1 of Delia radicum. NCBI lineage: Eukaryota > Metazoa > Arthropoda > Insecta > Diptera > Anthomyiidae > Delia > Delia radicum. The sequence goes on along the minus strand of CM037853.1, from coordinate 14,601,745 downwards.
AAGGTAATTTGTTCAAAATACTACTTTAATTCTTTTTTAAATGAAAAAATGGCATGGGGAAAGAGGAGTCACTTGACCTTAAAGAGACTGGTTAACGATGGACTTATCATAGGACTGATATAATTTAATACTGAAGTGGGTTAAGCAGTGTCAATTGTCCTAAAATTACCAATCCTGTGACTGGTAAAGGGAGGGCATACCACATAACCAGAATGCTAGTTAACGAGAAAAAGCCAGTTGGCCAGAATTTTACCCATTAGAAGCTGTTTAGTTTTCGTTTATTTTATACGACATGGCGCTTTTGCGACAGTCTTGTGGTATGTCCATCTTTGGTTTGTCCTGTGGCATATCACTATGTGGTTTAAAGCAGGACAAATGACCCCCTCCTATGACAAGCCAATGTTAAAGTTGCCAGTTGTTTACAAAGGGTAGGGTTTAGCAGAGGACCGGTCTCTGGCACGAAGGGACCGATCCTGTGGCACACGCAGAACCGGTCTCATTTCCCATAGGGTTATTATTTCAAATGAATATTTGGCAACTCTCGAAAACAGTTTTCTAAAATTTTTTAATTGCGATTACAGACAAGATGATAAATTCGTTTATGGTTTTTAAATTACCCAATGAAAACAGTTCCGATATAGGTATATATAATCATATATATAATTCATTATCACATCATAGCATAGCTGCTCTGAAAAATAGCATACCTAACCGTATCTCATGTGATCCCATGGGGTTTTATATGTGAATGCATGTGTTTATCTATGCTTATATATACAGTTTTTTTACTGTAATTTGTTTAATAAGATACCACATATAATTACATCTTACAACGTATCGACCAGGATTAAGCCTGTGCTGCACCGACACCTATTTTTTTTTAATATATAATAAGTAAGCAGAAAATTCACAAAAATTGTATAAAATTGGTGTCAGTGCAGCGAAGGATTAATTTAAAAAAAAATTAACTACTACAAAATTATATTTACCACAAATTACAATATTTTGTAACTTAATTTGACCATTTACTTGATTAAAAAAATATATTTTTCAGTTTATATGGGGCATTGATTTTAAAAATACCATTTTTTGCCGTGTGGTAAACATGGGTTAACGATGTGCATATAACTTCATATTTTTTTATGTTAAGTTTCATTCTAGTAGAATACAAAAAACATACTTTAGTAATTAATTTCAAGCATTTTCATTTTTTTTTTATCAATTTTAGCATAAAGCTTCAAATTTTCTAAAATGTGTAGTTTCGCTACCGGGCTAACATAGGTTAGCAATGTTTTTCAATTGTACTTATTTTTTAATGGTTATTTATAAGCCAAATAAGTAAACAAAATATATTTATTGGTTATTAGTAAATATATGGATTTTTTTAAATTAATTTTTGAAAATTTGGCATAAAATTTTGATTTTCTTGAAATCCGCCATTTTGAAATGGGTATACCCGAAAATTGAAAAGATAGATTTTTAAAATTTTTTTTTATTTTTAATACCCAACTAATATACTCTAAAATTAATAAAGAAAATTAACATTATACGAAATTTTGTGTAACAAAATTTAAAAAAAAAATTAATTTAGAGGTTTGAAAAATATGCTATTTTTTAACTTCTTTTTGGTCCCGGAATAACAAGGGTTAACGATATCCCAAAAACTTTATATTTTTATCAGAGTATCTCTGGGCAATTGTAAATCAAAAAGTATTTAGGTTTTGATATATTCATTAAATTTTAATTTATATATTTTTTTCCAATTTTGGCCATTTTGGCCCAGGAGCAAAAACTTTGACCAATTTGAGCAGCATCGTAGGGTTAATCGATTTTGCTCAAATTTTCAGAATTACTTTTTAGACATCGTTTCATGTTTTTAGGGGTTGGGAGCAGCATAAATCGACAAAGTGCAATATAAGGACCACCCTAATGCATAATCATTTACCCAAAATGAAGAAAATTATTTTTGAATATTACATTATATGTTACAATACGATAACAAATCAAAAATATATATAATAACATACAGTGGAATGTTCAAATAAAAATGTTTTTCATTTTAGATTAAACGATAAATTGACTTATTCATAGTTGTATATCGTTTCATTTCAGACAAATTAAGATCTTTTGGATAAAACTATATATTGCTGCCTTTAAAGTCTGATGGCTGTATATTAGCCTGACCCGAATTTTAAAAAATTGAGAATTTCGTCACGTACTCAAACGATAGGTATTATTGGGCAGTATATGGATAAAAAACCAGACATTTTTTTGAGGGTATACAGGGTGATTGAGTCACGACCAGCCGAATTTCAAAAGCGTTTTCCTTGGCTCATTTCATGAAAAAATGTCCACTACGATACATTTGAAACCAATTTCTAAAGGGTCCGCCAAATAACTTTTTTTTTTTGAACTCCTGAACCAATTGGACTTTGTATGGCGTCATACCAAGGTCTTTATGCAAAATTCGTCTCAATGATGTCTCCGAAATGTTCAATTGTTGAGAACGACGGTGAATTGATGTTGATGGCGCTTCACGCACACTTTCTGCCACAGCAGCAATATTCTCGGGTGTACGCACTGTTTTTGGCTTTTCACGCTTTCGTTTATCGATGAGGATGCCAGTTTCTTTCACTTTTTTCACAAGATAACGAACATACGGACCATATTCGTTCAGCGGAAGGATAAAAATAATTATCTGTCAAATCAGACATGAGCTAAGTGTTACCATTCACGAAATAAGCACTAGTTGAAAAAAACGTTAGATGGCGAACCCTTTATGTGTTAGGTTTAAAATTTGTTTAAATTCAAAGAAAAAAATCCAAAATGTTGGGAATTTTGTATTAAAAATGGAAAATTATATGAAATTGTACATTTTTTTTATTAATTTGTTTTAAACATTAATTTTGTCCGAACTTTTCGCGGATATCCTGGAATGCTCAAACGGACCAATTTATACAAAAAAGAAAAAAAAATTGTATATTATTTTAGGACATCTTTTTTTAATTTTAAATTAATTACCTAACGTATTATGTAATTTTGATAAAAAATAAATACATTTGTATCTCCGGATAATTGAGTTTTATTTGTGTTTTTTATTTTATCTATTTTTTTTAAGAGAAGCAACACTCAGGAAAGTCTTACTATTTATAAATGTGCTCCATTCTTTGGAAAGGGGATAGCGTAAAGATGAAAGGTGCAGAAATATGAAGGGCTTCAAACATGGCAACACTGTGATTGTTCGATATCTGATGGAGAGTTGGCGATTTTATTGAAGCTTTTTGGATCATAGCCCTGATTCATTATTTTCCTTCGGTGGGGTTAAGTGATATGGGACGAAGGTGGACGCAACCAATTTTGCTGAGTTAGCAAAATTTTAGTCAGGAGCGTGCTTGCAAAAAAATTGCAAATATTAGCAAAATCTTTTGCTTAAAATTGGCGAGCTAATATAAGAAAAAAGAAACATACGAAATTACGGAAGATATGTATCCTTGTCTTTCGCTTTAGTCTATCTACCTGAAACTAAATTTGTTTGCAATTTGACCACACTACATTAATACACTCACAATATTTTTCCCTAAAGACTACTGAATATGCACATTAAATTAACTTAAAATCAGTTAAAAAAAAGACTTCTTACTATTCGTTTAAAACAATTGTAGTTTTTAGTTTATTTTCAACCGTTGAAAAATTAATTGACAAAATCGATAAAAAAAAATAGATTTTTTCGTTTATTTCAATAGTCAACAACTTTTTGTTTTAAATAGAAAATTTTAACTGAATTTTTAACTATTACCGAAAGTTTGTTTTTATGTTTATTTTGTTTATTGTATAACAGACAGAAAGTTAATTTAATTTAATTTGGTAATTTAACTGTATATTCCATTGAAAAAACTTTACCGATTAACTTTTTAAATAACTGTTGAACTTTTATGGAAAAGTCCTTGTAAGTGTAGTCACTGTAAACATTTAGTTTACAAATACGCATTTAATCTTTATTTAATTTAAATATTTTATTCAATTTAGTAGAATGCAAATAACAGTATATTTTTGCTAGAATCGATAGATATTTTTTCTAAAAAATCGTTGATTGCTGATTTTAGAAGAGAAGATTTTTATTCGTATTAAAATTAAATTTAAAACTATTTTTTTTTTGTTTACTAATATTTAACAATTTTTTTGCTGATTTTAGGAGAATAACTTGCAACTTCCGAGTAACTAAAATTTAGCAAAAATATAACTAAATATTTGTAAATTCAACAGATTTATTTTTGCTGTTCTTATATTACTAACTGTTGATATTTTAGTAAAAAAAAATCTAATAACTTTTGCAGTTTTTTCTGCAACGCTATTTTTAACTAACTTTTAGTAGTTTTGCAAATAAATTTACTAATTTTTTTTTCTATTAATGTAGAAAATATATTTGTTTACGTGAATATTACCAATATATTGTATTTTTTCTGTTCTTTAAAATTTTTGTATAAATTCTACGAAAAGAAAATGAATCTACATATTTATCAACGGGCAGTTATGTTTGCCAAGCGAACTGAAGACCAGGGAGGGCATAACTATTATTTAACCGCAGATCACAGAATTTACAGGAATTTTCCATATAACGAATGCAGTGTTCTTATTTAACATTATATCAGTACCATTAATTCGTTTACAATTATTGTAAAGCGGATTTTAGGCCTTCAGCACGAAAAGCTAAACAGAATTAGTACTATTAATAAATAGACTTTTGAAATTATGATACTGGCGGCCATGCGAGTTCACTGACTGAAACGTTTCTTTACAGTTGGTTTAAATGAAAATATTTACAACAAAGTTTACATGTTTTAAAGCCAGAGCGTCGGTGGCAATGATAACTAAATTTGTTTAGAAAATAACAAGGCAAATTTTAACGTTGGTAATAAAATGATGATCGTGGTAGTTGGTGGTGGTAATGGAAATGGTAAAGGTGTTTTTTTTTTTATATTTTGAACGTAAATAGTAGGATCAATGGTGGCGCTGTTTCATTACATACATTTTCGTGTATTATTACCACGGCCAGGCCAACAAACCATTCAATATCAAATATATACACTTAAAAAAAAGTGCGTAAAGTTAGCAAAAAAAAAAGTTAGTTGAGACAGCAAAATTTTTGCTGGGAGAAAAATTGCTAATATTTGCAAAAGTGTTTTGCTGAAAATTAGTCAGCAAAATGTTTTGCTGACACTTAGTTAAATGCAAATTAAAGTCGACTGGATGAAATCAACAAAATTTTTTGCTGAAACTTATTTGATTGAAAAAAACTGAAAACTTAGTATAAAATGTTTACTTTAGTAAATTTATTTTGCTGAAATTTAAATACATTTTTGTTTATGATTGGGTTAAATAAAAATAAAAATTACCACATCGGTAACATAATGCAATTAAATAAAAAATTTGGAAATAAACAAAATATTTTATGAATAAAATTAAAAACAAAACATAGTAAATCCCAATTACGTACATGAATGTATGTAGGACGCAATTTTACATTTTTCAAACGTAGATAATTCTAGAATACAAAAAATAAATATTCAAAATACCGATAAATATCATAAAATCCCTTTATCTTTTAAAAAAAAAAAAAAACTACAACCTGAGACTGTCATTTATTGTTTAGCGCAGTCGCATCAAAGCGTATTTTATATTTTATTTTTGCCAGCATCCTCAATTTATCAATATATTGTTTTGTACAGTAGCACCAAAGCGTATTTTATTTTTGCCTGTATCTTCAATTTTCAAATTTATCAAAATATCATTCATTTAGTAAATTTTTTAATTTAGTTTATTTAATTTATTTATTGTTTCATTTATATTTTCTTAATATTCACAACTTTTATGTGCACATGCGTGCCTTTGTTTGATGTATAGTACACAAAAAAAAATTAAATGAAACGCGGTTGCATTTTGTGTAAGTTGTGTTTGTTTGTATATTTTCTTTTTTCTCTACTTTGTCCATACAAGTTCCGACATCCACATCTAATCTTTTTCCTTGTTTTCATGCTATTAACCCTTTCACTTTCGACTTTTTGTTTGTGGATATATTTTTCTATATGGACTTCAGACTCTTGTTAGGGGTACTTAAATTAAAAATAAAAATGTTTACATGCATGCCCCCTCCACCTATTACCCAATAAAAAATGGGTCTGAAAATCAAATTTTTTAAACTTATCAGCATATTTTCACCACTAAAATATTCAAATATCCAAAAATGCTTTGGTTATTTTTGTTCTGGTCATTAAATAAAGCTACGTGTCAAATTTGAGATTCTAGTTTTGGAGATAGTTTAGGAGATACACCAAATACCCGTATTTGTATAAATAAAGGATGATTCAAAAAAATTGGACTTTGTTAACAAATATCGCTACTATATTTCCCTGATGAACAGTTAATGCGTACAATGCATTTTTTTGTATGACTTATATCAAAATAAACATATTTTAACAAAACTATACAGCCTTATTTTATTATTAAATTTTTAATATTTATTCAAAAATATGTACACTGTAGTGCAGAATTTAGTTCAAAATTAGTTTTTTGGTAAAGCGTTTAATTAAAATTTTGGCTAAAAATTTAATGGCAGCAAAAAATTGCTGAAAGTTAGATAAATATTTCAAATAGACGTTTAACAAAATGTTGAACTAACTTTTTTTTTTTTTTAGTGTAGCCCTCACTCTAATACATTACAAACATATGATTGCACCTGTAAACAGCTCCACTCATTTACCTTTTAGTTATTATTAACAATATAATGGTATTGGTTGGTGGATAGTGTGTGCGACTTTTGGCTGCAATTGTTGATGAATGTATTGGTGAAAATATTTGTGAATGTTTTAGATGTTTTGTTGATTGTGTTGGCTGCTCTTAACACCACGTTTTACTGAAACAATAAAAATAAGCGATATTCGGGCGTTTTCTATCAGCTAATACGCCCGTTGTAAAACAAAATAAACTTTTATTTAGAAAATCATTTTTTAAATAGTTTAAACAAATTTTTGTTAGGGAAGTATGACCAACTGCACCGATAAAAGAGCAAGTTTTTGTTAAAATTGTATTCGATTAAAAAATAAATTTTATTAAGACCGATCACGAAATTCGTAGTATCAATTAAAATTACAATTTTTGTATGAATCATTCAGGAGCAAACAACTGTTTGGAACTATTTTGTTAGTGAAATCAATAAATTTTTTTCAATCAATAACTTTTTTAATTGAATCAATTAATTTGTTAATTGAATAAAACAATTATAAACCTAAATAACATTGTTTTTAATTGAATCATTTAAGTTTTAGTTGAATTAATGAATTCTTTAATTGAATCTATTAATTTTTTGCTCAATCATATAATTTTTTAATAAAATCAACTAAGTTTTATGTTACATTAATTAATTTTTTTATTAGATCAACTAATTTTTCAATTGAATCAATTAATTTTTGAATTAAATCAAATTTAAATTTATTTTCATCGGGATAAACATTAATTGCATTTATAGTAATTAAATGTGCTAAAGTCCCAAAACTTATTTAACAAATTGTGAAAAGCAATCTGATGTAGGCGTGTCCCTATCCGGATTTTAGTTTTCACTTTGAATTTATAATTTCTTTAATTAAATATTTTTTTTTATTTAACCTATGAATTTTCTCATTGAATCATTAGATTTTCGATTGAAACAACTAATTTTTTAATTACATCATTTGCTTTTTTAATTTAAATCAATTATTTTTTAATTCAATCTATTAATCTGCTAATCAATTTTTTAATTGAATCAATAAGTTTTTTAAATCAATTTATTGTTTTGAATTAATTAATTCATTTTGTCACTGAATCAGTTATTTTTTTTAATTGCAACAAGCCATTGAAGTTGCATAAATAAATTTTTTAATCGGATAATTAAATTTCTTGTATCAAACAACATTTTAATGGATTGAATAAAATTTAATTCAATTTGATAATGTTTGATACACTTTAATTAATTTCTGTTGAAATTTACCCAACTTATAGTAGGAAACTATACTCCTACTATAAGTTGGGTAAATTTACTCTATGTGTGTAAATGAAAAAAAATACACACATTACGTGTAAGTTGGTCAACAAAATGCGTTAATTGTAAATATACTGATAAAATGCGTATATTTACCTTGCGGTAAGAAAGAAAAACAGCCCAAAAAATGTTTCAAATAAAACCAAAAATTAATTTTTAGAAAGAGTTTTATTAATGTGTTGCAAATATAATAATAAATTTAATAATAAATATTTGTATACAAGTGGTTGTACATATACATAGTTTCAAAGATTGAATTCTACTTTGAAAAAATCAAATCGGATTTTTTTAATTCGAATGATTTTTTTCTTAATCAGTCGCAGAGAATTCATTCTTTGGAATTCGCTAGTGGGTAATTCAATCAATTTAGCTCATTCGATATTATCAATTATTGAATTGGGAATTCATCCCTTAAACTGAAAAAATCGACAAAATTTAAAACAATCTCCAAAATTAAAAATAAATCACTAAAATTTTTCAAAATTGGAAAATCGCGAAAATTAAAAAAAAAAAAATCGCCAAAAATGAGAAAAATTGCTAAAACATTGCTAAAACAGCCAAAATGAAAAAACTTCAAAATTTAAAAACGGCTAAAGTGTTTATAGTATTTATTTATCTCTTGTAGTTTCTCGAAAACAAAGCATCGCAAAGCAAAAAGAAAATTTATTTGGAACATCGCCTGTGTTTCGAAACCTAATAAAGATAAATTTACATTTACATTTACAACTATTTTAAATTGGTCCTCAATATTTTTGGTTTTTTCAATTTTAGCTTTCTTTCCAATTTGACATTTTCTTTTTCATTTTTGGAGATTTTTTTTTGGCAATTTTTTATTTTTAATTTAGATTTTTTTTTAATTTTTAGCTATTTTTCTAATTTTTTTGTGATTTTTTTAATTTTAACGATTGTTTTTTAATTTTTGCCGATTTTTTTTAATATAAGGGATTTCTCTAATTTTTGGTGATTTTTTTTTTATTTTAAAGATTTTTTGAATTTTAGCGATTTATGGCGATTTTCTCAATTTTGGCAATTTTTTTCAATATTGGCGATATTTTTAAATCGATTGAGTAAAAACTGACTGAACAAATCGAATAAAGAATTTAATTCTTTAAAGCTCTGTACATATATGTATTATATTTTGAAAGTATTTTTCTGCAATTAGGCTGCAAACACTTGGAAATAAACGTTTTTGGTACATTATAAAGTTTTTTAATTCACTATCACAAATACTTCATTTATACATTTTTTTTTTTCATTAAAATTCTCAATAAACTAAATTTTTTAAATTTGTTAGCCTTTTTAATTTGCTTTATTTTTTTTTTCAATTTGAAAATGTCAAAATATTTATTACTATTATAAGTTAGTATATTTACAAACTTTGTGCGTAAAAATTTTAACTAACAAAATAGTACTACTTTAAGCCATCATGTGTTTAATTGTAAACACATAATTGGTAAAAATACTGTAAGTGGGTATTATTGTATATAAAAGTGTGCGCAAAATAGTTTTACGCATTTATAAATTTACCGAATTTGCATGAAACTTTACTCGTTTTATAGGAGTAAATTTACAATCATTTTTTAGAGTGTAGTTTAAATTTTTTTTTTTAATAATACTTTAATTAATTGTTTATTTGAAGAAATTATTAATTTTGAATTAGTTATTTTTTATTAATAATATTTATATCGAATAAAATAACTTTTTTAGTGGAACTAATTAATTATGTTATTGGATTAAACAAATTTTTAGTTGCGTCAATAATTTTTTTAATTGCATCATAAAATGTTTTGTATCAAATAAAATTTGAGTTGATTTAATAAAATAATATTTAATGCTTCATTTATTTTGAAACAAAGGTTAAAAAGACTTAATTCTTTAATTCTGTTTTCCAAAATGAATGAAATTATTCTGATATTTCATTCCGAAAAAAACATTCTTATTGAATGAAAGCTTAGCTTAATTCTTAAAAATAATAATAATAATAATATAAATGAATTCTTTTTTGAATGACTAAAACTATTATTATTTAATAAAAGGATGCATGATGAAAGTTTTGTTTTCCTTCATGTACACTCAAAAAAAAGTTTGTAAAGTCAGCAAAAAATTTTGTTGATTCAGCAAAATTTTAGTCAGGAGGGTGCTAGCAAAAAAATTGCTAATGTCAGCAAAATCTTTTGCTGAAAATCAGAGAGGTGATTTTTAGCAACAAAATTAGTAGATTCAGCAAAAGTTTTGCTAACACTTAGTAGATTAGAAATAAAAAAGCCTTGCTAAAAATTAATAAATTTTTTGCTGAATTTTAGTAGACTGAAAAAAACGAAAAAAAATTGTTATTTAGTTAATATATTTGCTGAAAATCATAAAACATATTTTTGTGATTCTTTTAAAAATAATTTACAATAATTACGAAATATAAAAATTTTCATTTTCCCACATTGACGACATGAATTAATTTAATATCTGAAAATATATAGAAATAAATATATATAACATAACAAAAATTTCTTTCAACTACTTACATCAATGGTTGTCTAAATGATGCTATCTTTTAAAGGACGCAACTGCCGAAGATAATTATAGAAACGAAACGAAAAAATAAACAAAAACAAACGAAACGAAAAAAACAACACTTTTTTTTGCAATAAGAAAAAGAAACCATACTAAGATGTGTGTGTGTGTTTTTCGCTTTACTCTGTCTACATGTCTGTATATGTTTGCAATTTGACCACACTAGATTATTAATCTATTAACATTTATTATAGAAATACATATTAAATTTAAATATTTTCTTTTGTCTTTTATTTTATTAATAGACAATTATTTTCACAAGCCGGTGACAACGCAAAATTTAAGTTGTTTTAATCCTCAATTTTGTTTTATGTATGAAAAACAGATACAAAAATCTTCCATGGTTGATTTTTTTATATGTCTTATTAGAGTTGTACTTTTTAGTATCAATTTCCTCTTCTCAACTACTTCTTGACATGCCGCGACATCTGCTTCATTCTGCGTATATCTTTCAATCTGGTTGTCGTACACACTATTAATGTGCTTATCAGCACAATTTTTTTTAGCAAAATTAGTTAGTAAAACATTAGTATATTAGTAAACCATTAGTATAAAACAGTTAAGTGCTGAATAAGTATAACAAAAATTTTAGCTGAAAACACGATTTTAGCAAAAAAAATTTGCTAAAAAATAGTATACCTGATTTACAAGACGTTTTACTAACTTTTGTACTAACTTATTTTTTGAGTGTAGGGCTCCATGCATTACAATACAACTTACTTCACTAATGAATTTTACAGGCGATAAGCCTAAAAGTAATGGGTGGACTCATTACCTAGTATGGGTAAGGTAACTGGTTACTTTTATGATTACCGGGTTTGGAAAAGTAGTGTGTCTATAAATAGATTTTCATAAAAAAGAAAATTACAAATAATTTTTTTTAATTAAATAAATAACGTGTTCGCCCTGAGATTCGGACCTGGGCACTCTGGTTGTTAGGCGAGAACTCTACCAACTCAGCTATCGTCACATTTAATAATGTGTTTGTTAAAATTTATATTATTGTGCTTCGAGTTTTAGTTTGTGATGTTAAAGTATAAGTTTATATTGTAAAAATATCTAAAATTTCAAATAATATATATACCCTCATGCTTACAAAAAATCACAAAGTAATTATTAGACACTTAGATTTTCAAAAAAATATGTTAAACACTAGTTTACGTTTATATTTCATTTTATATGTAATTCATGAAGTCATTATTTTATGTTTTGAAATAATGTAAAAGGTAAGTATGTATCATTACAAGGTAACAAGTATGTATCATTACAAGGTAACAAGTATGTATCATTACAAGGTCCAACTATTGGTAATTCATTACTTTATGTTTCAAAATAATGTTGAATGTAACGAGTATACATTGCAATGTAATGCATTAAGTAACTAACTAGTGGTAACTCATTACTCCCTGTTTAGAAATAATGCTAAAGGTAAGGAGTATTTACTACAATGTAATGCATTATGTAACACATTATCGGTTACTCATTACTATTTGTTGGAAAATAATGATACAGGTAAGGAGTATACATTACAAGGTAATACATTACTTAATCGCACCCATTACCAAGGTTTAGCTGGGATGGTAAACAAAATTTGCTTGTATATTATATTTTTATTTATGGGTTTATATCAACCTTCTCTGTATTAAATGCATTATACTAAAATTTCTTCATTTAATTAGTAAAATGTTGAATGAGCATTATATTGAATTCATTCAAGTTAGAAATTCATTCAATTCCTATTAAAATTTTTGAATGACTTCTTAGGCAATAGATTAACGGAAAGATATATGAACATTTTTCTGAACTAAATTTTCTGTGTATTAAGCTCAAACTATACACACTGAGAAATAAAGTGACAACCGAATTGAAAAGTGTATTTTAATGGTAACAACTAATAAATTTAGTTAGTATAATGATATATACATTAGGTTTCTGAATATTTTAGGTGTTGCAACTAAAAATCAGTTTAATTAACAGAATTTTATTGTGAAAACTAAAGTTCAGTTGTACCAACCGACTGAAACTCGTAATAACCGAAATTGAATCATAGTAACCGAATTTCAGTTGGCAAATAGCTAAATATTTCTCTGTGTGTATTAATTCTTTCGAAGCTGTGCTTTTAGGTTAAAATATGACGTGCTGGTGCAATTCTGAGATCCGATTCGAATTCAGGGATTCTTGATTCTAAATTTTGTTAACTTTTATTTGAAGCAACTACTTTTTAAATGAATTTTTAATGAGTCAATTATTTTTTAATTGAATTAAAAAAATTTTTCATTAAAAAAATTATCTAAAGGGTATAGAACTTTAAGTTGGCAACATTTTTTTATCTGGCGGCCATTTTGTCAGCTGTCAAGTGAGTTATGTTTAGTTTGGTTTGGCATTTCAACATGAATATACTGACGCCTGAACAACGCTTCCAAATTGTGCAAATTTATTTTGAAAATCATGGTTCTGTTCGCAATACGTATCGCGCACGAATTTTGCGAATTTTGTTTAGCGATGAAGCTCACTTTTGGTTAAATGAATACGTCAATAAACAAAACTGCCGTATTTGGAGTGATGATAATCCTCAAGTGTATGTTGAGACACCGTTCCATCCAGAAAAACTGACTGCTTGGTGTGCTTTATGAGCTGGTGGAATCATTGGTCCGTGCTTCCTTAAAAACGATGCTGGTCAGAACGTTACAGTCAATGTTGACCGCTATAGAGCCATGATTACTGACTTTTTCGTTCATCAATTGAACAACCATGATGTGCAGGAGCTGTGGTTTCAACAAGACGGCGAAACATGTCCCACAGCTCGTGCCACAATTGATTTATTGAAGGAAACGTTTGGTAACCGCATAGTTTCACGTTTCGGACCCGTGAATTGGCCTCCAGGATCTTGCTATTTAACGCCGCTGGACTATTTTATGTGGGGATATGTGAAGTCGCTAGTCTACAATGATAAGCCCGAAACGATGGACCATTTGGAGGACAACATTCGCCGTGTAATTGCCAATATTCGGAAATAAATGTGTGAAAAAGTCATCGAAAATTGGACCTCCATATTAGACTACGTCCGAGCCAACCATGGCTGTCATATGCCAGAAGTCATATTTAAATTATAATGCCAGAAGATTATCTTTCGAATAAAGTAAATTTCATGTCAATTTAAAAAATTCATCTTTGTTTTATTCCATTTCAAAGTTCAATACCTCTATAAAAAAACAACTTTAACCGTTTATTTGTGACTTTCGCTCATATCGTGTAGATTTGTTAAACAAGCAATTGACAAATATAACCAAGGACCCAACATAATTGTTATAATATTTGAGAGTTATTTTGAAAGTTGATTTTTAATAATTATACAGCAACGTAAAAAAATATTTCTTGAAAATAATTATTATTTTGCAATTAATAACGATAATCGGGTTGCAACAAAACGTTGCCACAAAAAGTGGTGTTTTCGACTTTACGATTTTTGTAAACTTAAAAGTCGACTTTTTGACTTTTTCCCAAGTAAAATCCGTTTAGTCGACTTTTTGTAGGAACAATTTGGTTTTGTTTTCAATTAATTGACATCTGAATGTACCTTAATTTCTTTCCAATAAGTTTTTTTATTATTACAGGAAAATGTTTAACATTTTAGTATAGTGTTATTTTCACGTCATATAGACAGTCGCAATTAATTTTTAATTAATATGCATTTGACAAATTTTAATTTAGAAATGTTGAGGTTAAGAGGAAGAATAAACATTTTTCTTTAAATCAGACTATACTAGTTTCTGCCTTTTTATGGATAGGCTCATCGGTGATTTTTCATTTAAATTGTATTATTATTTGTGTCTTATAATTGTCAGCTTGTCTCTATATGATAAATTTTTCAATAACCTGCGGCTGTAAGAATCAAACCTGCGCTCTTCTTACATAACAAACGTAACAATACCAAGTCATGACCGTTTAACGATCACACCCAAGTATGGCCTCGAGTATAATGCAGCTATATTGCAGTTTTCTTTCCTATTAGCTTTTCTGTTATTGTATATTATACTCAGAAGTGACAACACTAACAAACACAAATATTCTATTTTTAGATTTTTGTTTATTGTAATTGTTTGTGTAATTGTCATGGGTTTTCTTGAAATCCAAACTAAATCTTTTCTTAATTATCTCAAATTGTTTAGGAGTGAATATTTTTAAAACTCAAAAGTTTCAAATATATCCAGAAAATGGATTTTTTTTTTAGCTTCATTCATTTTTATCTCTAAGTTTTAACCATTTTTGACACATTTCAAAAGAATACACCTTAAGAAAACTTTATAGCAAAATTTATAACATTTTTGAATATGTCCCCTGAATATTTTTTTACCTCATTAATCAGATTGCCAAAAGTAAAAAATCATTGTATATCGGTTTTTTGGGTCACTTTGAAACAAAAACCTCCGGCACGATGTACATTTTCTAAAAATGCATTTTTTTACTCTTACTGTTAAAGCTGCGTTAGTAGAAAAAAAGTACTATAATCCATTTTCATAACACTTTTTACTTAATGTTCTCGTTGTTCTGCGTATTTAGATGCCCATATCGCAAAAAAAACCACGCTATCATCTTTTTTTTCTCGTAATACGCTAAAACCGTAAAAAAACTAAACGCTCTTGTGCCCTTTTAGAGTATAGTATAGTTAAAATTTTTGGCGAAATATTGCTTTTAAGTTCAGTTTAACAAACAAAAAATTCCCAAACTTCAGAAAGGTGTGTGCGGAAACTTTTTTGAAAACCGTGAAAAAATTAAATTGCTTGGATATGTAACATTTTATAATTGCAAAACGAAATCAAAAATTATAATCCTATTGGGCATACATTTTGTCCACATCGGACAAGTAGTTAGAAGTGCATGTTTAATTTCACTTTTGACAGGCTTAATGTTTGCCTATTGCGTTATCGACTAAAACAATAGCAAAAATCAGCTTTTCAACTTTATCGTTAGAACAAATTTGATTTTTCGAATTTTTTCTCATGAAAAAAGTCGACTTCCAAAAAGTCAGAATGTCGTTTAGTCAAAAGTAGATATATTTGTTGCGAACACCTTGTTCCTAGGTGGACAGCAAATAGTCTGTTAGATAGGAAACTTTGAATAATTTTAACAATCTCTACCGGAAAGTTGAAGTTTTTTAATTTAAATATAAGGCCATTATGCCAGACAGAGTCAAAGGCAGATGTTATGTCTAATAGAACTATTCCTGTTGATCTGCCATTTTGAAAGTTGTTTTTAACTAAATTTCTTATTTTTATTAGTGGTTGGGTGGTATTATGTTCTCTTCTAAATCCAAATTGTTGTGATGGAAGAGTGTCATTCGAGTCCATAAACTGTATTAGTTTTTCCTTTATTATTTTTTCCAATATTTTACTTACAGAAGATAGTAGACTAATCAGTCTGTAAGAAAGTGGAGAGTCGGGAGGTTTATTTGGTTTCGGTATTGGAATAGTTTTTGAAATTTTCCATTCCGTAGAGAAGTAACAAAGCTTAAGACTACCATTGATGATAGTAGTCAGATAATTGATTCCTTTATTTGGAAGGTTTATTATAGGTTAATTCCGTCTAACCCAGGTGATTTCTTATTTTTTAATTTTTTTATGATATCAGTATTTTTTTCTCGAGAAATAAGGTAACAATCTTGAACATTTGGACTAAGTGTTCGTATTATTTCAGCAGCATCATCTACTACATTTATAGTAGCATCATCGCTGAGATGTAATGAGATACCGTGATTTAAACTAAAATTTTGTGCTAGTAGTTCACATTTATCTTGCTGGGAAAAATATACATTGCTGTTGTGCTTTAATATTGGTATGGTTTTAGAGTTTTTCCTTAAAATTTTGAAAACTTTCCAAAAGGGTGAGGAAGCTTTATCCACCGAAGACAGCATAGCGTTCCAGGAATTGTTTCTAAATAAATTTATTTCTTTGTTAATATTTTTGTTTAATTGGGCCATTTGTTGGTAGTCATAATCGTCTCTATAACATTTCCAATTTCGGCGATACACGTTTCTTAGTTGAATCATGAATTTAATATTATTTGGTAATGGTTTTATAGTAGGCGTTATATTTCGTTTAAGCACACTATTTTCTATTGCCATTTTTGTGATATTATTAAAAGTATAGACCATATTATCAATTTGAGTACTATTGGAAATTTGACCAATATATTGAGCCACAGGAAGATGTCTGTTAATAAATTGGGAAAATAGTTACCAATTCGCTTTATTAAAATCGTGAAATTGGTTTTCTGCTATATTATAAGAAAAATTTAATGTGCTATTTATTGGTAAGTGGTCAGAACTTAGGTCATTTATAACCCTTACCGCTGACATATTTTGTGACACATTTGTTAAAAATATGTCTCACGTTGATGACTGCCTATTTGAGTGTATTATAGTTTCTCAATTTTAAATAGAAAATCTAAACAAATTATATTTTCCTTATATCAAATCAAAATTTTTAATTTCTATTGATGATTTCTAAATTTCAAATGCTAATTCTTAATTTCAATTGATAGAAAAAAAAAACAAAATAAAATATGTTCAACACAGTTTCTGAAACTGTTTTATGAAATGATGAAGTTTTATGAAACATTTTCACATAAAGTCTTAAGAAACTCTTCATCATATCTATGAAAACTTCATAAATATGATGAATTATTGATGATAAACAATTTATGAAACAGTTTCATCATTGTGAGTGTAGGATACTTCTTTAATTACTTATTTGTTTCTACAAATTTTGACTACTACTATCACCACAGTGTGTAATGCACGTGATTGAACTTGTATTTGCAATTAGAAATTCAAATCACAATTTGTATATTTAAAAAAAAAAAACACAGAAATATTAAAAAAAAAAAAATTACACTGAAGAAGCATAAAAACCACAATAACACTGCCAAACAGATTAACACATTTGTGTAACTACTTTAAGCCATAAAAATGGAATGGTAGTAACAACAACAACTACAAAAACATTTATTTGTTTATTTTTGAAAGGTTTTCATAAACATTGTGGCAGTTTTTACAACAAAAAACAAAGAGACATACGTTAAGTACGTTCCACAACGTACTTACTCGTATTTTTCACTCACGCACAAAAGTCTATGAAACAATTAAAATAACCTGAAGAAGAAGAAGAAAAATAATGGAATAAAAGAGACACTTTATTTAAAATAGTTCCAATGGTAACAATACTTAAGCATTATTTGAAAAAAATGTGTAAAAACAATTATTTTCTAAGACGTGCTTGGGGAGACTTAAACGTATAGAAAAATGGCCGCGCCAAAAAGTCATATAAAATGTACAATAAACACAAACAAATATTTTTGAAAATAAAAATTTGATTTTCATGATTTGGGAATTTTTGGTGGTAATAAAAAAGACAGAAATACATTTTAAATAATACAAAAAAATCCAATAAACTAAAACAAAAGACTTAAGCAACAAACTTGATAATAAACTTGAATATAAATTAGAGTAAAATATAAAAATTGGTTTGGAAAAGATTAAAGATTTTTAACATAAAGAATTTTACAATGGCAGTGATATAAAATGTGTAATAAAACAAAAGACTTAAGCAACAAACGCGAAAGTTCAAACTGCGGCCAGTATCAGAAACCAAACCAAATTATAAGCAAAATACTGGAAATTGAATGCTGTTAACAGTTTTTTAAGAAATAAATATTAAAATTTCAAAAATCTTTAAGATCTGCTAACTTATCTAAAATTAACCTAAGTGTAATGCTTAACCATAGTTATGAATGACAAATTTATATGAAAATAGCTGTGGTAAAGAAAAGTTACACTCAAAAAAAAAAGTTTGTAAAGTCAGCAAAAAATTTTGCTGAGTCAGCAAAATTTTAGTCAGGAGGGTGCTTGCAAAAAAATTGCTAATGTCAGCAAAAGCGAGCTGATTTTTAGCAACAAAATTAATAGATTCAGCAAAAGTTTTGCTAACACTTAGTGGATTAGAAATAAAAATGCCTTGCTAAAATTTTTGCTGAATTTTTCAATTTATTTTTTGATCAATGGTTATAATCTTAAACTTCAAACTCATATGTATATTAGTTCTCATGTAGTGAGTAAACTAGTTCATATGAATGTTGATGTTTGGCATGGGATTGTGACCGCTTTCAAAACGTGTTCTGATGATGGGAACCTAGAAAATTCCCGAAATAGATCTATCAACACATTCCTGAAAGGGTCAAATAATAAATTTGAAAACAAAAAAACTCTATAGATTATTTGTTAGGACAATATCCTAATGAAGAAATATAGAGTATGGCCTCGAACTTGAATAATTTTCATTTTCATTACACAATTAAAGGTCGAAAAAACATAATTTTTATTTTTAATAAAAATTATAACAAACTTGTCTTTAAATATTTTATCTTGCCTTTTATTTAATTAATAGACAATTATTTTCACAAGCCGGTGACAACGCAAAATTTAAGTTGTTTTAATCCTCAATTTTATTTTATGTATGAAAACCAGATACAAAAATCTTCCATGGTTGATTTTTTTATATATCTTATTAGAGTTGTACTTTTTAGTATCATTTTCCTCTTCTCTACTACATCTTGACATGCCGCGACATCTGCTCCATTTTGCGTATATCTTTCAATCTGGGTGTCGTCCACACTATTAATGTGCTTATCAGCACAATTTTTTTTAGCAAAATGAATTAGTAAAACATTAGTATAATATTAGTAAAGCATTAGTATAAACCAGTTAAGTGCTGAATAAGTATAACAAAAATTTTAGCTGAAAACACGATTTTAGCAAAAAATTTGCTAAAAAATAGTATACCTGATTTACAAGACGTTTTACTAACTTTTCTACTAACTTATTTTTTTGAGTGTACACGTCCTAAAGAATATTTAAAAATTTTAAACATTAAACATTTTTACGAAAACTTCAGAAACCTCCTAAAGAGAAAATTTTTTTAATTTTGTTTAAATATTTTTCTCTGTACACATATTAATATTATTTTTGTAAGATTTATACCTAAACCAAAGATTTTCTTTAGCCGCCTTAAGTGTCTTTCACCTCCCCCTTTTTTTGCCAACAACACAACTCTATTTTCTAAAATATATTTTTCATTTGTTGCTGTTTTTTTTTTTAGTTTTGTTTGCACATTATTTATGCCTTACATTGACACTTGTTCATGACCTTATCTATGCTCCTATTTGTCTTTGGGCTAAACTCGTAATTTAAGCTTTGGCTTTAACCAAAACAAGACTACACCAAAGTCGTATGCGTAAAATATTGTTGCTGCATTTTTTTTTTTTTTTTAAGAGCCACTCAGTCAGTGTTCAATATGGCATTTTGTTTGTTGTATTTCGCAGATCGTTTAGTTTGTGTATAAATCAATTTATTTTAATTATAATTACAGGTTTAGTCATCAGTTCTATGGATTTATTTCAAGCCAAGAATTTAGACTCGTGCCCACCCATTTTAGTTCTTTGGAAGTAATGACATAAAACAATTTTTAAATTTTACTTTAATTTCAAGAATTTTAGAATAAGTATAGAAGTAAACGCATTTAACTACGTTACTTTATTATATAAAATAATTGACTTTATTTTATAAAATAATTGTGTTTATTATATAAAATAATTTTTCTAAAATTGGTAAAGTTTTTTAATTAAACTATAAAGCTACACTCATAAAAGTTCTACAATTACTACACGACAGTTATTTGTGTAGTAATGCGTTTTCAGTTATTTTAACTGCTACTGCAGTTGTTTAACATAGAAAAATAACTGTTAATGGTTTTGAGGGTTGATTTTTAAAACAACCTACCAAAAATACTGCATTTTGGTAACAGTTATTTTATGTCGATTTTTTGACTTTTTGACTGCATTCAGAAAAGTTCTACAATTACTACATGACAGTTATTTGTGTAGTAATGCGTTTTCAGTTATTTTAACTGCAACTGCAGTTGTTTTATATAGAAAAATAATTGTTAATGTTTTTGAGGGTTGCTTTTTAAAATAACCTACCAAAATTACTGCATTTCGATAACAGTTATTTTATGCAGATTTTTTGACTTTTTGACACATTGTGTGTGTATCAAAAGACACAAAAACAAAAAAAAACAATATGGCGTGTTAACAAGCGGCTTGTTTATACGTTTTTTCTCTTTTATCTTTAGTATAAAAGAGAATGAATGTTAAAGATGATAGACAAATTAAATAAAAAACGTTGTAAGTTTTATTAAATAAATAAAATATTAAATATTTTGTTTATGTTGATACAAAAAAGGAAGACTTACACGTTATTAAAACTGCTGCTTTAAAATATTTTTCTTAAATTTTGATATATTAAGTTAAGTGTATTTATAGTTATAAAACACTTACTGCTGTTGTTCTTTTTGTCCTTTTTAAATAGTAAAATAAAAAAATAAATCAATTTTTTTTTTTTGTTAAATATTATTGGTTTTACTTTTATGTTGGTTAAACTCCTACTTTTTTAAAATTACGAAATTTAGTGACATTAATGTGTGATTATAGTTTTTGCATCGCATTGCACTAGGAGAATATTTACCCAAGGAAACAAGTTGTGATATAGTTATATGTAACACTGAGAGAATTATCTACATGCTATCTAATGAATTTTTGCATTAGATTTATGAATTGTCACTAGAACACGTATATTGAAACTTTTCATTAAATTAATGCAGTTTTGAATATAAAAAAAACATAATTTTTATTTTTAATAAAAATGATATCAAACTTAATGCAGTTTTTCATAAAATTGAATGAAAAATTTCATATACTTTATTAAAAATTTCATATTGAAACTATGAAGCTTTTTCATGAAGTTTAAGAAATTTTTCATTCACATGATGAAGAACACTTCATTATTTTAGTGAACAAATTTCATTAAAACTCGTCCAAGGAATTCTCTGCGTGTACTGTGTTATACACAGAGAGAATGACATTCTTAATAAATGATAAGAAATTTTTCATTTAATTTTATGAAAAATTCATTAATTTAATGAAAAGTTTCAATGGACGAATTTCAGTGACATTTCAAAAATGCATGGATAGCATGCCGACAATTCTCTCAGTGTACAGTCATTAATAAGGATATAGTTGTATCTAATTAGATGTAAATGTATCACATTATATATAAGTTGATACACTTGAATGAGGACAAACTTCGGATACAGTTCATGCACATTTGATAAAAGTTGATCTAATTGTATCAAATAATGTATAAATTTATCAGATAAGATCTAATATGATACAATTAGATATTTTCAGTTTTCGGATATAATTATATATAATACTAAAATTCATGGGTATACTACCAAGTTTTCCAAAAATCGTTATTATTAAAATGTCCCTATTGTCGAGTGCACAAAACACGTATTTAGCTTTTTATTTTATTCCAACGGTTCTTTATTCTTTTTCACTCGTTTTGGCAGAACACGTGTTTTGCAATCTAGTCTGACTGCCGTGTTATATATTTTTTTATACTATCGCTCAAAACATATTGTTGTTGTTGTTGTTTTTTTTTTTTTTGAATATTTATGTATGTAGTTGTTTTTTATAAAAGTTTATGCATTAGTAATAAATATTTTAAATTCATTTTAATTAGAATTTATTAATCCTAATTAGGTTTAGTACTTTATTAAGTTAAATAATTTTGTTTCAGTGGTTTAAATCTAAATATTTATTTATTCTAAAACATTATGATAATTTTTGAAGTTAAATTTTGTTTAATAAAAATGTAACCATTTTTGTTTAAACTAAAAAATGCTAAAAACAAATTAAAAATTATTAAAAAAAAAAATACTCTGGTCTTAACAAAGAGGCTTATTTCTACAAAAAAAAATCCTAAAAGATGTTTAATATAATCCCTACATTTCAATAGAAATAAAAAAACTAATTTCTGTGTGAATTTGTTCACATAAATAAATCTGCTAACTAAATGAGAATTGCATGCCGATTTAAATTCAATGTTATAAAATTCAAGATATAAAAAAACAATTATTATGGCAATTACACTTTATACAATTGTTTTTTTTTTTTTGGCTTTTTGAGAAGGTATACAATATTGATCCCTTTGTAATCAAATGAGTTATTATTTCATTAAAAAATAATTCAAATAAAGAGCTATCAATTTCTAATTGAATTAGCAATTTTCGTTGTTGGCGGAATTTCATCAACTAAAGTGATTGAATAGGTGGTTTTCGTGATTGAAATAGGTTTTATTTTGTTTGTTTGTAAAGATTCAGGAGGAAAAATATTTTTAACCTTAGAACTAAAATATAGTTTTCTAAAGGTATAAGGTACGCTGAATTCAAATCTGGTCTCAGAATTACTCTTCGACATCAGGCGTTCGAGCTATATTAATGGGGAAAATGTCGTTTTTGATCAAAATGCTCTGATTTTTCACCTTCCTGGATATATATTTTTTATAATACTTTTAACGGCACCTGAACACACTACTCTTTCCCTTTTTTCAGTTTTTGAATTTTTAACATATGTTAATTTTCTTGAAATTATCGTGGGATGAACTTGATAATAAATTCGAATTTTTTAAAATTTTACACTGCGGGACTTTAAAATTGCAGTTACAACCTCAATTTAAATTTACAATATTTTCGTAAGGCTAATCAGGCAGGTATGCAGGTGTGGTTAGACGTATTATGAAAAATATATTTCTAGGAAGGTGAAAAATCGGTGTCAAAACGAGAGAAAAGGAACAACTCTCTGAGCCAATTTTCTACTGTGGCCGCAATTTTTGTTTTAGTTTTCTTATATTTGTCTCCACTGTTTCAAATATTTTGTTTACACTTGTCTCTTTTATTTCTACAACAAAAAATAAATAAATATCGCCCTTAGGAAATCATCGATATCTGTTGTTGTAAAAAGACCCTCCCACTTTACTTGGAATATATTGCGTTTTACAACACATACATTCATAAATATACACCTGAACATACTGAATGTGTGGAAACACCTTAACCACCCTTTAACTTATGTTTTTTTCATACAATACCTGTCCATTGTTAATAATAATGATAAAAGAGTTTAAATAAAACTTATGTAATGCTTAAGGGTACTGTCAATACAATTTTTAGTATTTTTTTTTGGGAAATGTATGTAACATAGGAAAAAAACCTCCTTCAAATATTAGACGAGACTAAGAAATATTTGTTGCACCTTACATTAGTATAAAATTTGATTTTGGTAATTAATATTAGTCGGTTTTGCTTCCACTTCTTAATATTTTTAAATGATTCAAGTTTTAATAAACACTTTTACGCATGAGTAATATGAAATTATTTTATGAACAATATTAATCATACGTTATTATGAAAAATTTAGATTCCAGATTATTTTTCCTAAAATTATTAAATATTTTTTTTTCGTAAAAGTCTTAACACTGATGCAACACATTAATTAATAGGAAAAATTTCCTGAGTGTTGCTTCTCTTTTAAAAAAACACTGATGTTAGTCTGTATTAAACCGTCTTATAAATATTACTAAATGATTAAAAATTTAAAATTATTTTTACGCATGAGTAATATGGAATTATAAAAAAAATATTAACCATCCAAAATTACCTAATTTAACGAGAACTAGGTTCATAAAAATTGTTATTCTTTATCTCTAAACATCATTTATAAGAAAATCAACCATTTTGTATACTATGGAATAAAATATATTTTTACGAAAAATATCAATCATACGTAATTACATATGAGTATGATAAGTTATGATATCAGATTTTAAAAATAAGTATTGTTAAATATAAATTATAGAAGTTTACATTAGTCTGTTTTAAACCGGCCCAACAATATTACTTAATGATTTAAAATATCTTCAACTTTTTACGTATGAGTAATATGGAATTATTAAATGAAAATAATTGATCATCCGCAATAGACAAAATTTATTATAGGAGAACCTTGGGTCTTGAAAATGTTCATGATTTAATTTGAAGTCCTATTATTTGTATACTATGGCCAAAATATTTTTTTTATGAAAAATATTAATCATACGCAAATATGAAAGAATTACGCACTAGGGGACTCTCTAAGAAAAACGATATCGTTTCGTTTTAAACGATACCTCTATTGCTATTTTTTTTTTTTTTTTTTTTTTTAACTTTCTTCAAAAAATATCTTTTACAATAGTTTCTGCCTATCGTTTTGAAAATGTCACTTAAGTAAAGGATGGAAAATTTTTGTTTTTTACCAAAATTGTTAACATTATTTAAAATTTGTATTTAATATTATCGTAGTTTAACTTCGAAAAGTGGACGACTAATGTCGATCGTCCTGCAGAATGCCTAGGCAGGTTTTATAAATGTTTTTTTATACCGGGTTATCCATTTCGTGGTTTCAAAAGTATAGGGCTGGAATTCGACATCTGTCAAACTAAGTTGTTAAACCAATTTTTTTTTCTTTTTACCTGGAAGTCTGACATTGACGAAAATGGATCGCTTAACTATCACACAACGCGTAAAAATTATTAAAACCTACTACAAAAATGGTGATTCTGGCACAGCCACATATCGTGCTTTAAGAGGAGAATATGGTTTATATAATCGTCCAACTACGCAAGCAATTGGCAAAATTGTGAAGAAATTTGAAGAGACTGGAGCGGTTACAGATATTGTAATTGAAGATATGCCATTACATCAAATTACACAAAAAGTCACTGTTTTGTGTGCTCTTTGGTCCGAAGGTGTGATTGGACCTTACTTCTTCGAAAACGACGATGGAACGACTGTCACCGTCAATTCGAAGCGTTATGGTCGTATGATAACCGACTTCTTTTTTGCCTGCTATTGAAGAATACGACTTGGAGAATACGTGGTTTCAACAAGACGGTGCCACATGCCACTCTACTCGAGCGAATATGGCTTTATTGCAAGAGACATTTCCTGGCCGTGTAATTTCTCGTCGTGACGACATCAACTGGCCACCAAGATCATGCGATTTGACACCATTAGACTTTTTTGTGGGGCTACGCGAAAGACCGTGTTTATGCAGATAAACCTTTAATTCTTGAGCACTTAAGAACCAACATTCGTCAAGTTATGGCTGAGATACCGCCCAATATGTGTCAAAAAGTGGTCCAAAATTACCTCAAAAGAATCAATGCTTGCAACACTTCGCGTGGTGGTCATTTAAATGATATAGTGTTTCACACATAATGTCAACGTTCAAACTTTATAATAAAAAAGAAATATCATGAAAAAAAATATTTTATATGTGTTTTATTTACGTTTACTTTGGAAACCGCAAAATGGATAACACTTTATAAAGCATAGTAATTGGTATTAGTACTGTTTGGTTCCTCTCAGCAAAATTTCTAAATTATTTGCAATTTAATAAAAAAAAAACGTATGAGTAATATGGAATTGTAAAACGAAAGAATATTACTCATCCAAAATTATTTAATATTCCTGTAGCAAATAAAAGGTTCTCAAAAATGTTTATGATTTAATTTTAAGCCCCCATTCAAAAGAAAATTAACTATTTTGTATAGAAGCCAAAATATTTTTTTGGGAAAAATATTAATCAAACACAATCATAAAAAGTTTAGATATTAGTTAGATTTAATAAATAGTTTCTTTACGTTTATTGATTTTAGTCTATTTTTATCCTCCCCAGCAATAGTACCAAATGATTTCAAGTTTAGTATATTTATTTACGTATGAGTAATATGGAATTATTATATAAAAAAAAAATCATCCGAAATATACTAATATTACTATAGAAGGTGGGTGTTTTAAATATTTGTGATTTAATTTTTAGCCGCATTGACAAGAAAATTAACTATTTTGTATACTAGATATATTTTTTGAACATTTTTTTTTATGAAATATACATATTAATCATACGCTAATACTAAATATTAATATAGAAGATTTTATTAACGATTTTTTCATATGTCATTACATCACAAAAATTGATATTAGTCTGTTTTGATCCGTCTCAGTAATATTACTAAATGATTTCCAATTTATTAAATTTATTTGCATATGTGGAATTATTAGAAGGAAAATATTAATCATCCGAAACTAACTAATTTTCCTATAAACAAAACTAGGGCGCTCAAAGCTTTTATGATTAGATTTTTAGCCCCCCTTGGCAAGAAAACTAAATTAACCATTTTGTATACCATGGATCAAAATATCAATCACACGCCATCATTAAATATTTAGATATCAGATTTTATAAATTGTTTCGTTTAAGTATAAACCATAGTAATTGATATTAGTCGGTTTTGATTCATCTCAGTAATATTTCTAAATTAATTAAAATTTAATAACATTTATTACGTATCAGTAATATGGAATTATTAGATAAAAATATTAATCATCCGCAAATAAAAAATGTCCTATAGAAAAACTAGGGTTTTAAAATATTTTTTATAACTATATTTTGAGCAACATTAATAAGAAATTTAACTATTCTGTAAACCATGGGGCAAGATAACTTTTATAAAATATATAAAACAGTTAGTTACACGATTTTTCTAAATAATTGGTATACGTATAATTTAAAGAAATTGAAATTAACTAACTTTACCATAGAATAAACTGGGGCCTTGGAAATTTTTATAATTTTATACTTCCTATATTTAGTGTGTTGCTTTCTTTGGAAAGGGATAGTATAGAGATGAATGGTGGGGAAAGATGAAGAGCTTCAGACATGGCAACACTGTAATTGCGCGAGATGATAAGTCTTAGAACAGTTGTTGCTCGCCACCTGATGGAGAGTTGGCGAACTTATTAAAGCTTTTTGGTTCATAGCCCTGATTCATTATTTTACTTCGGTGGGGTTAATTGCTATGGGAACACCGAAGGTGGACATTGCGATACGTATGAGGGATAGAAAAAACTCATACATATTATTTTGATGTTGTCGGCACCGGGGATCGAACCCGGGACCTTCTGTGTAAAAGTCCAACGCGCTAACCATTACACCACAACGCCCACCCCATTAACAATTATGAAAAATACATAATGACAACAGATGGAGGGGTGGAAGAATGCGTAACGTACAGACTCGAAAAAGCTAGATCTGCCTTTGGCCGATTAAATAAAACGTGGCCATCTCCACAAATTTCGAAAAATACGAAGATACGCATATTCAATGCATGTGTATAATCTACAATCTCTCTGGCAGCGAAACATGATTGATGACAAAGCTATTGCACAAAGACTACAGGTACTTATAAATATCTGCGCATAATATGCCGCACATTTTGGCCAAACAAAATTACCATCATATAACTATGGAATCTTACGAATGATACACCTATGACTTGTCAAATAGCAAGACATGAGTGGAAATGTATAGGCTACAAATAAAGAAAGCCAAATAGAACCATAACAAGAACTGCTGAATGAAACCCTCAAGGTCGCCGACTATTGGGTCGTACAAACATTTCCTAATAATCAAATTAGTTGGAATAATCTTGTAGAAGCCTACGTTCCCATGTGGAATGAAAAATAATAAAATTATGAAAAATTAAGATTACATATTTTATAAAAATTGTTTACCTTTGATTACTATAGAATAATTAGATAAAAATATTAATCATCCTCAATCAACTAATTTTGATATCGAAAAAACTGGAGCCTTTTACGATTGTATGATTTATCTTTAACCTCATTTTTAAGAAAATTAACCACCAATGACCACTATGGGCCAAACAAATTTCCAGAACAATTATGAAAATTTTACATACCGGATTTTATAAATAACTACGTATAAATCATAATTTATATTAGTCTATTTAAAATCGTTTCAGCAAAATTACTAAATGATTTAAAATTTTGTAGAAAATTTTTTACGTATGAGTAATATGCAATTATTATATGAAAAATATTAATCCTACGCAATTAGGAAAAATTAAGATTACAGATTTTATAAATATTTTTTTACGTATAATTAATATGGAATTATTAAATGAAAAATATAAATCATCCGCAATTAACTAATTTTCCTATAGAAGAAACTAGTGTCTTAAAAATGTTTATGCTTTAATTTTATATCCCATTTATAAGAATATTAACAATTTTGAGTACCATGGGCTAAAATATGCTTATATATTCTACATAAAGTCAAAATGAAAACTATATTTTTTTGTATAATTAATATGGAATTATTGGATAAAAAATATTAATCATTCGCAATTAACAAATTTTACTTTTGAAGTAACTAGCGTTTTAAAGTTGTTATCTATCTTAAACCCCGGTTTTAAAAAAAATTAACAATTTTGTATACTATGGGCCAAAAAATACTCATATTTTTACATACACATCAGTATAAATAAAATGTTCCATTACCTGTTTTTACAAACAATAGACTGAACTTATGATACCACATTTTATGGTAAAACATTGAAGATTAGTTGGTGGTACCAGAAACAAAATAATTAAAAACTAAAACTTTGCGCAAATTCCAAAGAACAAAAACCATCCGAAACCTAAACCTAAAAGACACAAAACATTAACAAAAGTCTAAACACTAAATTAAAACATAATCCCTTAACACACAAAAAACGTATGGCATAGTAATACTAAGGTAGAGTTATCATCTTGCATTGGATCCCTGATGGTTGAAGATCTACAAACAAAATATATATTTCTGGTATGGTATTGTAACCTTAAGGAATATGGAATATCAATTGTAAGAGAAAAAAATATTTATGGTTTTAACAGAAAATAAAAAAATTACTTGAATATAAAAAAATAATGAAATTTAATGCATTTGTAGCACGCGCGCGCACTTAGCATAGCATTGTAATTATAAGGTGGTGGTCAGTCAATAATAGTCAGTTGTCGGTCTGTAATAATAAAAGCAACAACATTTATTTTATAAACAAAATGCACAAAATTTACCTGTTTCCTTGTAAAAAAAAAATACATTCACAAATATAAACGAGAGATATTTATATCAGGCTTAAATAATACTTACAAACATACAATCAAAAAATACTATTCTCCTCAAGACATATTAACACAATATGGTGTCACTTATTTTAAAATTTGGGATTCAGAGTATATATTTGTCCTTTTAACGTATACCCTAGAGAAAAGTGATTGACGAGTTTAAAAGATTTGTTATTTGGAAAGCAAAAGAGGATACCAGTGTCGTTTGTCATGAATATATTCAGAGTGGAAAAAATTATTTTCTAATAACTCAAAACTCCACTTAGTCACACTCATCGCTGTGTAGATCGTGGAGCAATTTAACAATTTAAATACTTTGCTCAATTGACACATAAATTAACCACTGACGAGTCCTTCGAAGGGACGAAACTGCGACAGTCTGGCATATCTATTGTTTTCTGTTAAATGTTTCAATAAAAATGTTTTCTTCTTCTTCTTCTACCTGTAAAAATCTAACTAAAACAATCTTTAGTAATTAATTGTAATAAAATTAATTACGATTGTCATTATATGACGGTTAAAAAACGGTTAAAAACCCCTATTTTAGAAAAAACTTCGAGAAATCTTCATTTATTTGTTCATCCATACCCCAGCAAAACCACACATTACCAAATAATGGGTAAAGTAGTGTATCGCCATACGGATTAATGCATTACAATACACCTTACTTTACTGATGAATTTTACAGACGGTTAGCCTAAAATTAATATCTGGACTCATTACCTAATTGGGGTTAAAGTTGTGGTTACCGGGTTTGGAAAGGCATGTATCTATAAATAGATTTTCATACAAAAAGAAATTACTACAAATAATTTTTTGTAATTGATATTGTTATTAATATATAATCATATAATTACAAATTATATACTATTACCCTAATCGAGCACTAGCTACTATGGCTTTTGGCGCGTTGTAGCGAAAACAAACCAGTGCCTCTGGTGGGAATCGAACCTGAGACCCCCGCACTGATAAGCCAGCACTCTAACAACTAGCCTACCGGGCGCTTTTTTGTAATTAAATAAATAACGTGTTTGCTCTTAGATTCGAATCTAAAGTTTCTGGTTGTTAGGCGAGAACTCTACTAACTGAGCTATCGTTACATATAATAATGGATTGCTTAAAATATAAATGAATTGTTGTGCTTGCCCGGTAAAAAAAGGTATATCTAATAATATATAATATGATTAAGTCATATCTAACTTTGAATGGAGTCACATAACGGCTTGTATCATTATATACAATAACATCTGATAATTTTTATTGTGAGAGATTTTTATATGGTTTTTGATATTTTTATATCTCGCTTAATATTACGACATATATATATACATAAGCCATGTAATAATAATACAAATATATGTAGTGATGGATATGATTATATATGGTTCCATGCTAAGTATTATTAAATTATAAGTAACGTCATACTGAAATTATTTTCCTTATAATTTGATATAACATTATATATAATCCCATACATATTTTGGTAAAGTTCAATATCAAATTAAGTTATCTGCAAGTTATGACTTTATTATATATGGCTTCACATATAAACATATTAATTTTATAACCACATCATTTTCAAATGATTTCTTTTTTATAATTTTAAATAAAAAAAATGTGTACATTTTATAAAACAAAACCACTTAATTATATTTTTGAAACACTAAATTTGTTCTTGATAATTTTTAAACATTTCGTTATGTTACATTTATATAAATTTGGGTCTTTAAAATTGTTAATTTCTAGTAATGTAAATTTTCAACTTTAATACTTTTAAGCATAACTTCAAGTTGCAAAAATCAAACCTACTATCGGCTAAAATTTTATAAAATCAGATATATTTATATCTAATTAGATATAATTTAATGTCCCGGATATGGACAAATCTTGGATAAAATTGTATCAAATTATATATAATTTGATATAATTAGATAGATGACCCATTTTTCAAATTAATTTAGATGTGTTTATATATGGAATCTTATTAAATGAGCTATAATTATAGTGGAGTACATATTAAAATTTTTCTCAGGTCATTACTCTATGTTACGAAAAAATGCTGAAGGTAAGGAGTATTCATTACAAAGTAATGCATTATGTTACCCGTTTTTGGTATCTGATTACTTTATGTTGGAAAATAATGATACAGGTAAGGAGTATACATTACAAAATAGTGCATTACTTCATCGCACCCATTACCAAACTTTTGCTGAGACACTCACAATAATCCATACATTAAAATACGAAATTATTGTCAAAACAGCAAAAATTTTTGTAAAATAAACAAATTTTCTTTATTAATTAATATGCATTTGACAAAATTAATTTGGAAATGTTGAGGTTAAGAAGAAGAATAAAAATTTTTCACAGTTATATTAGTTTTTTGTTTTTTAAATACATCGAGATTATTTTTATGTTATTTTCAATTTATAACGAGCTTTCAACCTCCGTATATTTACAAAAATAAAGCAAATCAATCATATTAGCTAGGTTGATACTAGTATTTCGATCTGGCTAAAGATCTCATCAGAACCCGAAGTTTTAGAAAAGCTAGAGCCCCCATAATAGGCAGAACTTTAACAAAAAACACATTAATAATCAATTTTGCTCTATTCTTGTCTTCTTAGTAATCAAGCACGTGGTTAGGTCTGTTCCTAACAAGCATCATGACGTTACTAAACTTTGAAGACCAAAAATGTTCTACTTATATAAAAAAATTTTAGTATGTACTCTGGCTCAAGTAATATTTTTCTTTAAATCAGACTAGACTAGCTTCTGCCTTTTTATGGACAGGCTCATCGGTGATTTTTCATTTACATTGTATTATTATTTGTGTCTTATAATAGTCAGCTTGTCTCTATATAATAAATTTTTCAACAACCTGCGGCTGTAAGAATCAAACCTGAGCTCATCTTACATTACAAACGTAACAATACCAAGTCATGACCGTTTTAGCGAGTATGGCCTCGAATCTAATGCAGCTAAATTGCAGTTTTCTTTCCTATTAGCTTTTTTCTGTTATTGTATATTACACTCAGAAGTGACAACACTCACAACACAAATATTCTATTTTTAGATTTTTGTTTATTTTTCTAATCTCTTCCGTCCCTATTTCGCAATGTTACCAGAATGACGTATGGTTTTTACGTTCAGAGTTGACAGCTGTTGCGTTTTAAGTTGAGACTTCGCCACAGGGCAAATTTTAAAATGTATTTTAGTACAGTGTTATTTTCACGTCATATAGACAGTCGCAATTATTTTTTAATTAATATGCATTTGAAAAATTTAATTTAGAAATGTTGAGGTTAAGAGAAAGAATTTCGTTATTTTACGAAATTTTTTGTTGTTTTGACATTTTTTTTTTGTATTTTAATGCATGGAATGCATGTAAAAATATGTTTTACCCTAATTTACATACAAGTAAGAAAATATTGGTAAGTATATTTGCAAATGATTGAAGCAAACAAAAAAAATATATGAAAAATTATGCAGCGACATTAAACACTTAATAAAAAATAAAAAATTGTATATTTAAATTTTATGCAACAATGAATGAAATAAAAAAAAAAATATATTTAAATTAAATACAACCAAGATAAGTTGTACTATAAATTAATGTAACTTAATTAATAATAAAAAAAATGTATCTACAAGTATTTAAATATGACATATAAAGTTGTATTTGATTTTATTTAAATATGTGGCTATAAAAATAAGCCATAATAATTAATAATAATCAATATTTATGAATACATGTAAAACGAGTAGTTAAATTTTAAATAAATAAAATGATAAATGATTCTGGTCAACCGAATTGCATTAAGTTTTAACGTACTGATTACGTATACTTAATATTAGATCTGTATTAGAAAATATTAATCATACGCACTGCAATACTATTATTAACTTTAAATCTTCATAACTACAAAATTCAATTTTTTTAACAATAAAGTCTTTATAAACTTTTAGCGCATTAAGGGCGCATTAAGATCCGTTGAACATTTTTTAACTAAACTTTGCTGATTGATATGTAGAACATTAAGAAATTTTTTGCAAGTTTCTTTCTTAAAACGCCATTTTGTGAAAATATAAACAACTAAAGTTGCATCCTAGACGGTTGAAGATATTTTAAAAATATTTAGAGAATTTATTATTTTTTTATGTTAAGATATTTTAAGATATTCATTTGAAGATATTTAAAAAAAAAAATGTAGAGAATTTATTATTTTTTTATGTTAACCGATTTTTAATTTATGTATGTTTTTTTTTTTTTGACAAAATATCGTAAATTTAGATATTTTATTATATATATATATATATATATATAATGTCCTATGGTTCCTTAAGAGGAACAAAGGGCTTTAACGAAATCGTTCCATTCGGTTCTTCTTGATGCAAGATGTTTTATCTCTCTCCAGCTTAGGCCGCTTTGATTAATTTCAAGCTCAAGTTGCCGTCTCCAGGTGTGAGATGGGCGTCCAACTCTTCGTGTATTTCTATGGGGATTCCAATCTATAGCAGCTTTTGTTGTGTCATTCTGTGGTCTGCGGAGCGTGTGACCAATCCAGCGCCATTTACGATGAAGAATATCAATGTGGATTGGGCGTTGGTATGTTTTCTCCCATAGTTGCGAATTGGAAATGGTATTGGCCCAAAATATTTTTAATATCCTTCGCAGACAGCGGTTTATGAATATCTGGATCGCGTTTATATTGTGAAATGTTGTGTTCCATGATTCGCAACCGTATAGGAGGACTGACTTTACACAGGAGTTAAATATACTGATTTTAGTAAGTTTCGTGATGGCAGTAGATTTCCATACAGGTCGTAAGATACCAAATGACTGGTTAGACTTTGAGATTCGAAAGGCTATATCATCACTGCAGCAGCCAGTTTTTGTTAGTATGCTGCCAAGATAACAGAATGTATTAACTTCTTCTAGCTCCATATTCTGTATTTTAAATTTTGTGGTGTTAAGGGTGTTGCACCGCATGACCTTGCTCTTCTTTATATTTATCTTTAACCCTGCCTTTGAAGCCTCATTCTCAAGGGATTTCAGTTTAGCAGACATGTGGCGATAACTGTGGGATAAGAGGCAGATGTCGTCAGCATATTCTAGGCTCTCTAGATGTTGATTGAGTCCCCATCTTATGCCCCTATTCGCCTGAGTTGCATTTCCTACAACGACGTCGAGTACGATATTAAATAGAAGGGGAGATAATACACACCCTTGTCGAACACCAGTTATCACGTTAAAACTGTTGCTTAGTGCGTTGTCGTGGACAACTCGGCATCTAACATCTTTGTACAAGGACTGGATTAGCGTCCTTGGCAAGTGCGTTCCATATTGCGTGGTGGCTCTTTTATTAAAACTGTCATATGGCCACCGCGACATTATAATTTTTGTAAATTGTATAGTATTTCAATAAAATCCATTGGATTACACAGTTAAATACTAACAATGTGTCGGACATGCGACTTATCAGTTCAGATATATTTTAAGACGTAGATTACGAATGTTAACACCAAATTTTAATATTAGCTTCGGTTTGTAAAAAAAATCGCGAAATTAACTTTGACCAAAAATCAAGTTTTTTCTTTAAAATTTATTACTAATTAATATACCTGTGCAACCTACACCCAAAAAAATATGTTAGTAGAAAGGTTAGTAAAACGTCTTGTAAATCAGGTATACTATTTTTTAGCAAAATTTTTTGCTAAAATCGTGTTTTCAGCTAAAATTTTTATTATACTTATTCAGCACTTAACTGTTTTATACTAATGCTTTACTAATATACTAATGTTTTACTAATTAATTTTGCTAAAAAAAAATTGTGCTGATAAGCACATTAATAGTGTGGACCACAACCAGATTGAAAGATATACGCAGAATTAAGCAGATGTCGCGGCATGTCAAGATGTAGTAGAGAAGAGGAAAATGATACTAAAAAGTACAACTGTAATAAGACATATAAAAAAATCAACCATGGAAATTTTTGTATCTCTTTTTCATACATAAAACAAAATTGAGGATTAAATAACTTAAATTTTGCGTTGTCACCGGCTTGTGAAAATAATTGTCTATTAATTAAAAAAAAGACAAAATAAAATATTTATTTATTTAAACTAAATGTTTAATATTAATAATAGTGTGGTCAAATTGAAAACAAACATATACAGAAATGTAGACAGAGTAAAGCGAAAGACAAAGACAGACACGCATCTTAGGTAGATTTTTATGGTTCCTTTTTCTTATTGCAAAAAAGGGTTGTTTTTTTCGTTTCGTTTGTTTTTGTTTATTTTTTCGTTTCTATAATTATCTTCGGCAGTTGCGTCCAGTAAACGATAGCATCATTTAGACAACCATTGATGTAAGTAATTGAAAGAAAATTTTTGTTATGTTATATATATTTATTTCTATATATTTTCAGATATTAAATTAATTCATGTCGTCAATGTGGGAAAACGAAAATTTTTATATTTCGTTATTATAGTAAATTATTTTTAAAAGAATCAGAAAAATATGTTTTATGATTTTCAGCAAATAAATTAACTAAATTACAATTTTTCTACAAATTTTTTGCGTTTTTTTCAGTCTACTAAAATTCAGCAAAAAATTTATTAATTTTTAGCAAGGCTTTTTTATTTCTAATCTACTAAGTGTTAGCAAAACTTTTGCTGAATCAACAAATTTTGTTGCTAAAAATCAGCTCGCTTATTATCAGCAAAAGATTTTGCTGACATTAGCAACTTTTTTGCAAGCATCCTCCTGACTAAAATTTTGTTGACTCAGCAAAATTTTTTGCTAACTTTACAAACTTTTTTTTTTTTGAGTGTACGAATAGATTTTAATATGGTTTTAAAGTATGGACTTTGAGCATTTAAAACAATTTCAATTAATTGTGATTGGGAGAAGGATGTAGGATATCCTTGCAACTAAAGTTATTTTTGTTTTTTGTGAATATTATAAAATCCCTTAATTGAATTTGATAAATTTTAGCTCATCATGTCAATTTATATTCCACTTAATTCATTTTATCAAAAACGCACATTTTTCACTTAACACTTGTAAGGTACAAGATCATAAGAGAAAAAATTATATTTTTGAGTAATTCATATTTATATCTGTAAGTTTCCGTTTAACAAATTTTTAATATTTATACTGTCCACAATGTTTTAATTTGATGTGGTCGTATTATACTATATTTTAAAGTCGTTTAAAATATCGTATTATCGGTAAATATTTCGTTCTGATGTGATAATAAACAGTATGTTTGCGCAGGCATAATATGCATAATTTACCATTTAAAACAACTTTTTTTTATCGCAATTTGGACTTTCAAATAATATTGATTTTTCATTTAAACAGTTTTTTAAACAACAAAATTTTCCAAAAAAGTTAGAAAAACCATATAATGTATGAACGTATATGGATGACCATATGAAATAATACAGTGGTGTTCAAAACTTTTGCAACTGAAATCATGGTTTAGGTAATTATAATTTTTTTTGATCAAAAAGATTTGTGGTATAAGTTTTTGTTTTTGAACACCTCTTAGGCATTGAGGCAATGAGCTTTTTAATATAATCGTCAGAACTTTCATTCCACTGCTTCTTCAACTCGACGAAAAGTTCTTAACTATTTCGGAATACTTTATTGCCGATATTCCGTTTTACAATCATCCACATGTTCTCAATCGGGTTGAGATCGGGAGATTGAGCCGGCCACGACATGATATTAATTTAATTTTCATGCAGCCAAACTTTTTCAACCCCTGCCGTGTGTTTTGGGTCGTTGTCGTGCTGGAAGGTCCATGAGAGTGGCATTTCCCATTCAGCATACGGAAGCATAACTGAACTCAAAAGATCTCTATAGATTGTGGCCGTCATTGTGCTAGTAATGCGGTGAATTGGGCCAATCCCATTTCCTGAAAAATACCCCTACACCATAGTGTTTCCACCTCCTGCTTCTCTGAGACGGTTGTGTATCTGGGATTAAACTTTTCGCCTCGTGGTCTTCGAACATTGGCTCTTACATCTGATGCCCGCAGGTTGAATTGAGACTCATCTGACCACAATACATTTTTCCATTGCTGTTGAGTCCAGTTCAAATGGGTGAGTGCAAAGTCAAGCCGAGCTTTTCGGTATTTTTTCGACAAAAACGGTTTTTTTGTACATCTGTAACTTCTAAGACCATATTATCGGGCTCTGCTTTTAATGGTGGGAAGACTGGCATCTATTAAAAGTTCAGTTTTAGCTTCTCTGGGAACTGCTTTGGGATATTTCGTAAAAAAATTCTTGATTTTTCGATCTTCTCTTACTGTTGTAATACGGGGTCTTCTACCTTTATGGGTTGTGTGGATGTTACCACTATTAACAATGCGGCAAATCGTTGATTTTGGAACGGAGTACTTTATAGAAATTTCGTTTTGGGAAAGTCCATTTTGAAAATCATTTAAAACTTTTGATTTAAAATCAGAATTGTATTTATTTCCTGCCATTTTTTACAAAAATTATTCTTACGATGTTTATGCTTCCAACATCTTATTACAACTATTAAAGAACAATAATTCTAATAAATTTGTTTAAAAAATGTAACGGCCTGAATCTCATATTAAAAAGGAATGCGATTACCGTTATATCCTAGCATTTGTTAGTATAAATTGTTTCGTTAAGAGTAAGAATAATGAGAGTTGCAAATGTTTTGAACACCTGCATTTTGAATACATCTATTATTATTAATTTTTTTGTTGTTTTAATTTAACGGAATTATTTTTTTTATTTGTTTAACATAAAACAATGTATGAAGAATATGTAACAAATAAATTTTAGTAACTAAGTGTGATTTTAAGAAAATAAATCAATAAAAACAACAAATGCGAACTCAGTTCCAAATGTTTTGATCACTACTGTATATGAACATATATTACCATATTTGTCCATGTATGGAAATGTAGTTTAATTTTTCTAGTACGTACGAATATTGATGGCCATAAATGATCATATAAAAAATATATATGATTATATATGAACTTTTTTAACCGGGAAGTACTGATTTTTCCAAAGTTTTCAATATCTATTCATTGTTACAAGAAAAATTATTTAAATTATTTTATTAATTTTTTTAAACGTTATAAACTATAAGTTTGATATAATTTTTATTAAAAATAAAATTATGTTTTTTTCGACCTTTAATTATGCAATGAAAATGAAAATTATTCAAGTTCGAGGCCATACTCTATATTTCTTTATTAGGATATTGTCCTAACCATATCCTAATAAAGAAATATAGAGTATGGCCTCGAATCATTTTCCTTTCATTGAACAATTACAGGTCGGAAAAACAAAATTTTTATTTTTAATAAAAAATATATCAAACTTATAACATAAATGTTTATATAACATCCCATCCCAAAACTTCCAAAGAGGTAAGGGGGTTTGTAATCAAGCATTTTGAGCAGAACGCATTCCTTACTAGATTACCTACTCGATTCTTTCAACAGGGAGTGAAACTAAAATAATTGATTCTTTAGAATTGATTCTTTTTTTATCGAAGAACTATTTACTTTATATTTTTAAGAACTACATACATTATTTAATAAAGAAATAGTTTCATTAAAAATTTAATAACACAGATAATTTTATCGGTAAAAAAACAAAGAAAATTTTATTAAATTCATGAAGTTTTTCCTCCGAATATTAAAAAAAAAATTCTAAATATTCATAAAAATTTCCTAAATTATATGAAACATTATTTTAATTAAAATTTTGTATTCAGTGAATAAAAACTTTTCATACATAAAAAGAAATTATTTTGACTATAATATCTGATTTTAAAAAATATTTTACAAAAGAGCTATTATTTAACCGCGTCAGAGAATGTCACGTGACTGAATTTTGACTGACAATTACGCGTACTTACGAGGGAAAATCGTTATCACGCACACTCACTCAGGATATTTTTCCACTAACTCATACTTACTTGAGTAAATTCAACTTCTACTCACACGTGATTCTCCTGAGTCACCCAAATATAACGATCAACCCTCATCCGGAAAAAATAAAATCCTAAAAAGTGAAACATCGAATTGTTATGAACCACGAAAATATATATTTTTCCCCAGGAAGAACAATTAAAAATTGGAATTTTAAACATATTTTTTTCACTCACTCACGATAACGTTAGTTATTTAAACTTTTTCTCACAATTTTCTGCTCACGTGCGCGTCCCTAATTTATACCTAACCTCAGTTTAACAATATTTTGACAACATGCAAATTCGGTTTTCAGTGTTATTTTAATGCAAATTTAAATTTAATATATAAGATAAATTCTTTTAAATTTTATAACTTCTTTTCAAAATGAGGAACTACTTCCAATAACGTCCTTCTATTAAGAAAAAGTATATGATTACTTCTTGAGTACAAAAAGTTACTTACTTACAATGAGATATGTAAGCAAGTGCGGGCATCACCTTCTTTTTGGAATGTGTAATTTTTTCCTGGGATTTATTATTTATTTATTCAAATACATATGACATTTATGCTATAACATAAATATTTATATGACTATATAAATACTTATACTGAATATTGATATTTTCCATAAAGACTACTGAATTAGTTTATTTTCAACTGTTGAAAAATTAATTGACAAAATCGGTAAAAACAATGGATTGTTTTCGTTTATTTCAATACTCAGTATAATATCACTAATTGTATAGAAAATTTTAACTGAGTAAGTTAACTCTTACCGAAAGTCCGTCTTTGTTTATTTTGTTTTTTGAATATATTTCTTTGTTAATTTCACTGTATAAACCATTGAAACAACTTCGCCGATTAACTTTTTAAATAACTGTTGAACTTTTATGGAAGAGTTCTTGTGAGTGTATAAAGTTTTATCTGAATATATAAAAAATATTTTTACTCGGGCTCCTGACTTTGACTCAAAATCCTGCCCAGGCAATTTCAAAATCATTGATTGGCATTGGCGTACAATTATAATTATTACTTGCCCTAAGGATGTTGGTTATGTTTTACTAGACAAAGTTATCTGGTTGACCAACCCGTCTCGTTGAACTACTCTTGCAAAATTATTATCATCATTATTTACTTACATGACAAAAATGTGTCACAAGTCCCATTTTAATAAACTAAGAGGTCATATAACTTGGACAAAAGAATCTAAAACTTTTATGACAATCTTCATTATAAAATACTGAGATATTCGTTTTTAACAACAGCAAAAAATCAAGATCATTTTAAAGTTGTTGTTAATAAACTATTATTATCATTAAAACAAAAAAAAAACTAGTATAATGTTGTTGTTTTTAAAGGCTACTGTTACTGCTACATAATAACTAGGGCAAGGAATTTCAGGCACTTAAAAACCGAAAATATTTGGTTTCAAAATGCAAAAATATGCATTTCGGACAACATTTCATGCACAAATCTTACTCACTTCAAAACATAAAAAACAAAAGAAAAGTGAGCAATTTTAAAAATTGTCGACTCCTGTTAGAATTGACTTTAGACGCCTCCTATTTCTGAAGGTTTTTTGAAATGACAGAAACAATGGACAGGGTTAAGTAGAACATAATTAAAAACTATGACATGCAATGTTAAAAATGCTTAAAGAATTGATGGCCATTTAAAAATCTTTAATTAAAAAAATTATATTAAAACTAACAAAAGTTTTTTCATTCATTTTAAAGGGTCCGCCATCTAACGTTTTTTTTCCCCTAGTGCTTATTTCGTGAATGGTAGATCATGTCTGATTTGACAGATAATTAGTTTTATCCTTCCGCTGAACGAATATGGTTGTGTATACGCTTAAACAACGCTGGGAAATATTGCGACATTACTTTGAAAATCATGGTAGTGTTGCAGAATGTGTTAGCAAGGAGTGGCCATTACAGTCAATGGCGATCGTTATCGGGCCATGTTGAACGAATTTTTGTTCACAAAAATTGAAGAGGAGGATATTGGCAACATTTGGTTTCAACATTACGGCGCTACGTGCCACACAGCCGAAGCTACACTCGATGTTTTGCGCCCTGATTTGAAGATTGCATTATCAGCCACAGAGCTAATGTCGTTTGGCCACCTCGGAGCTGCGATTTGACACCGTTGGACTATTATTTGTGGGGTGCCGTCAAAGATAACTGATACGCCAACAAGCCAGAGACAATTGACGCTTTAAAGGACAATATTCGTGAAGCCATTGGTGAAATACAGCTGCACGCACACAATCGATAATGTGCTTAAAAATTGGACCGATCGTGTAGGCTACTGCATGGCCAGCCGAGGCAGCCATTTGAATGAAATTATTTTCCATTATTAACCGGAAGGATTGTACTTTCAAATAAAAAAAGAAATTTGAGAAAATATTCAGTAGTTTTTTTTTATAGCATTTTCAAAAAAAAAAAAAGTTATTTGGCGGACCCTTTATTTATTTGCTCATAGTTTTTAACTTTCAGATCCAAAGCCAATACAAAATGGAGTCACTAGACCTGGGAGATATATTCACTA
The DNA here is from genome assembly GCA_021234595.1 of Delia radicum. NCBI lineage: Eukaryota > Metazoa > Arthropoda > Insecta > Diptera > Anthomyiidae > Delia > Delia radicum. Next base: position 14,559,614 of record CM037853.1, on the reverse strand, counting down.
TAACAATAATATCCAAATCGCTGCTTGGTAAAAAATTGTGGGGTGCTTTACAAGTGAATCCAAAATTTCCCGATTTTTAAACATTAGCAGTTTTTACTATAAGGTTTTTGCGTCGTTTAATGGAATTGAGTTTTTGGAACGGCATTTAAAAAATGACGTAATTTTATACATACAGAGAAAAAGTTACCTATTTGCCAACGGAAATTCGGTTATTACGACTCAAATTCGGTTATATCGAATTTCAGACGGTTGGCACAGCTAAACATTAATTTTCACAACAAAGTTCGGTTAATTCAACTGAATTCTAGTTGCAACACTCATAATATTCAGAAATCTAATGTAAATATTGATGTTCTAACTGAATTTATAAGTTGTTACCATTAATATACAATTTTGCAATTCGGCTGGCACTTTATTTCTCTGTGTGTACAGTTTGAGGTATACCTAGCTGAAGTCAGCTCACCCAAAATGGGATACGAATATCACAAACTTATACGGAATTGGCGTAATGTTTTTAAAAATGTATGTTTTTTTTGAGTCTGACATTCACAATTATATTTGAAATTAATTAGCGTAGTGCGTGAACTGATTTTGTTTGAAGAAAGCACCTCCGAGTCAAAAGACATTTAAAAAATTTGTTGCACATTTTAAAAATATTGCGAATTTTAATTATTTTTTCGCATTTTTTTTTTATAAAAAACATGTCGTAGTTAGGTGCCTAGAGTAAATCTTCACGACGTATTTAATTGATAAAGTGCAAAAAAGTAAACAAATTTCGTTCAAAGCGGCTACAGCGGCAGCTATTTCCAAACACATCTCGCTGTGTGACAACTAAAGTGCTGTATCAATACAGCCATAGCGTACATTAAATAAAATATTTTAGTGAAAAAGAATCAAAAAATCAACTTACACATAATGTGTTTTTTGTTTTTCATTACACATAGAGTAAATTTACCCAACTTATAGTAGGTATATAGTATATATATATATATATATATAATATAGTATAGTTTCCTACTATAAGTTGGGTAAATTTCAATAGAAATTAATTAGATTGTACTTGTGGTTGATTTGGACACATTTACCTTACATTAATCGATTATCTGATTGAGACTCTTCATTGTGTTGCTGGCATAGTTGACTTTTTTACGCCTGCCCCGATCAGAAAGTCAGAAAGCTTTTTTTCGGGTCGAATGTTTTATTTTTACCATACCCAGTAAAAAATGTTCATGTTTTTAGAGGCAGGATAAAACAAATGCGCTGATGTAAGTGTACTTTTACTGAGAAGCAGCAAAAGAAACGAATAATTTTCGTATAAAAAAAAAAACAAACAAAAATTTTGTGCTTACTGTTTTCCCTAACAAGGATGCAGGTTGTAAGCAGCTTACCCTAATCCCTTATAAGGATGCAGGTTATAATGCAGAAAGGTCCATATTGTGGTCCAATCTGTAAAAATGTTCCCGAGTGATTTCCTATTGTGTTTGGTATTTAGGAGTATGTAATAAAAAATAATAAGTCATTAACTGTTTCTGAAGAGCTAGCATGTGGAGCGGTAAAAAAAATAAAATGATTATATTACGTGTCAAAAATTTGAACAAGATAAAATCAATATCTGTAGAATTTTATGTAAAATAAATTATGTATGTTGATATTATTACTTTTAATCGTAATAATGTAGACATGAAATATGATTTAACTGAAAGCCATGAAATCACAGCTTATTGTAAGCGCTAAAATCCCCGCTTATTTTGCCCAAAAGTAATGCTTCCAAGTGGGAATTCGCCATATAAAAATCATAGCATATGTAAGCAGGTTTGTAAGGGATTCTCTTGGGCTTACTCCCTTGCAAACCTGCTTGCATGTAAGCAGCGTTTTTTACTGGGTAAGCACTCGGATATTTTGCAAAACTTATCACAACCACATGTGTACGGTTTATTTTTCTAACAATTTCCCGAAAACTTTTTAGGCAACTTTTTATATAGGCTGAAATTTTCACTTTTTCGAAATCACTTAGATATGAACCACGCAACATTTTATTGCGACATTAATTAGCAATTAAGTAATCTCTTAAATTTTATACAATAAGAGATCAATTATCATACTATTAAAAACAGTTATAAGTTTCAAAAAAACAGTTTTTTTTTTGCAAAAAAAAATATTTTTCACCATCATCTGCTTTTAGCTCAATACACTTAATCCAAATGTTATCCAATTTCTGTATTCCTTCCAAAAAATATTATTTTTCGAGGTCCATAAAATAGGAATTTGTTTGATCAATAATTTCATCGTTGGAGCTAAATCTCTTTCCACCGAGCCATTCCCAGCAAAAAATTTCCAAAAAGGTAAGCGGGTTTGTAATCAAGCATTTTGGGCAGAACGCATTCCTTACTAGATTACCTATTCGATTCTTTTAACAGGGCGTGAGACTAAAATAATTGATTTTTTAGAATTGATTATTTTTTTCACCGAAGAACTATTTACTTTATATTTTTAAGAACTACATACATTTTTTAATAAAGAAATAGTTCCATTGTAAAACTACGAAGTACTTACACAAAAAAAATAAATAAATAGTTCCCTAGAGAAAATAAGAAGTACTTACATTTAAAAAAAGGAGTAGTTTCATAAGTAAATTCAACTTTTACTCACACGTGATTCTCCTAGGTCACTTAAATATAACGATCAAAACTCATACGGAAATAAAATCCTAAAAAGTGAAACATCGAATTGTTATGATAACATGGGTTTGTCATAATTTTGGAGCTATAAACCACGAAAATATAATTTTTTCAAAAAAAAAGAACAATTCAAAATTGAAAAACAAAAATATGACTCACGCACAATCACACTCGAATTTTTTTTTTTACACTCACTCACGATAACGTCAGTAATTTCAACTTCCACTCACAATTTTCTGCTCACGTGCGCTTCCCTAATTTATACCTAACCACAGTTTAACAAAATTTAGGCAACATGCAATTTCTGTTTTTAGTATTATTTTCCTGCAAATAAAAATTTGTTTGAAAAAATATATGAAATAAATTCTTTAAAATTGTATAACTACTTTTTTCAAAATTAGGAACTACTTCCAATAACGTCCTTTTATTAAGAAAAAGTATATGATTACTTCTTGAGTACAAAAAGTTATACATATAAGTTAATAACATTGATATTTTCTTTTAAGTAAATAATTACTTTGTTATTGAGTTCATGCTTTCTGGTTTAAATTTAAAGAATTGATTACAATACTACTTGCTTTTTTGACTCTATCGTTGGAATGAGTTTGGTAGTGCAGTTACTAAATTTGGCAATGAGATATGTAAGCAAGTGTGGGCATCACCTTCTTTTTGGAATGTGTAATTTTTTCCTGGGTTTCTATATGTTTGGAAATAGGAAATAGTCACTGGGGCTAAATCCGGAGAATATGGCGGATGAGGAACCAATTCGTAGCCCAATTCATGAAATATTGCCATTGAGACTGCACACGTGTGCACCCGTGCATTATCTTGATGAAAAAGAACTTTTTTCTTGGCCATATGGGGTCGTTTTTTTTTTAAGTCCTCGTTAAATCGGTAAAATAAGTTGGCATAATATTCGTCGCTTATTGTTTTTCCCTTTTGAAGGTAATCGATGTGGATTATCCCGCGTGCATCCCAAAAAACTGTTGCCATCACGTTATTGGCCGACAAACTCACCTTGGCCTTCTTCGGAGCAGAAGAAACCTATTGTTTAGACTGCTGCTTGGTCCCCGGAGTGTTGTAATGGATCCATGTTTCATCCACAGTTACAAAACGCCGAAAACACTTATTCGAATTGCAGTTAAACAACTCCGAACAATCCTTTGAAGTTCTCACACGAATACGTTTATGGTCAATTGAGAGCAAACGCGGCACCCATCTTGCAGACAGCTTTCTTAAACCCAACTGATCATTTAAAATCGAAACCACACTGCCATATGAAATGCCTATGGCATCAACAATCTCACTCACTTTTACTCTTCGATCGGCCAACACCATATCGTGGATTTTTTCGACATTTTCGGGTGTATTGCCCTCAAAACGTTCAGCGTTATTTGTACTTGTGCGACCACAACGAAAGTCAGAAAGCCACATTTTTACCATTGAAATCGATGGTGCAGAGTCCCATAGTATTTATCAAGCTTTTCCTTGGTTTGATTGACGGTTTTCTTTTGCAAAAAATAATGTTTATTGAGCACTCAAAATACACTTTTTTCCATTTTTAAAAAAATTCACGAGGTTGTAAGTTTTGAACAGCAGTTAAACGCAAAGTAAATGACGGAACTTGCTGAAAATTTGACAGTAGTCTATTAACAGATGGTACTTGATGGGATCAGTGTTGCATTTCTTATAACTACAAGGGAAGTTCGAAAAGTCACGGACTTATTGATCCGCCCTCGTATAATAAAATAGCAAAAATCATTTGTAATTATAGTTATGCAACGCAGTGTACTTAGTGCAAATCAGTTTTGGGCGATCGAGTAAAACCATTCATTTGCATGGATTTCCTTGCCCTAAGAATAACTCAAGATGTTCTAAGTTTATGTAGTCCGGTGTGGTGGTCAGGTTTCAAAAAAAAAAAAAATATCTAAATTGTTGTAATATTTGTTGTAGTTGGCTACTGTTAAATTATTAACAACAAAAAAAAAACATGGACTCGATTATATCACATCATATTGTATCATACATAAGTATTATAATAAATTGTGGTTATAATAACTGATGGATGCGATGGACGGATGGATGGAATGGAATGGCTGGCTGGCTGAACTGCTAGATGGATGGACTAGCCAGGTTATGAATTGGCTATTAAACTCTTATTCTGTTGTTTTTTTCTGTTAAAATACAGAAACCAAACTGAAATGTAATCATGTTTTGGTTGCATTGCAGTGATGGCTGGTGTTAAGGTTGAAAATTCTTGTGGAAATTCTTCTCACGTACAGCAGTTTATTAAAATAACTTTGGGATGAACAGCTAAACACAAACACCAACATCACTACCGGAGCACAAAAACAAAAAAACGACACCACAAGCCTAACATTTTTTTGTTCTTCATATTTTCAGTTACTGTTTGGAAGTGTATATTGTAGTAAATGTTCACGACAATATTCTGAGACTTTGTTGGATTGTGTTTCAAAAAGAAATTAGTTTAATCAGTAACAACAAAATAACTAAAAGAAAAAAGATCTTAAAACTACAACAAAATATGATTATTAAGGAGGGACTTATATGCAGGGGTGAAATATATCTAATTATACTTAGTATATATTGTTAAATTCAACAGAAATGTTTGTTAAAAAAATTGTAAATTGCTGATTTCAGATTTCAAATTTCAAATTTGACGGTTTATATTCGCTTTAAAAAAAAAAATCTTAAAAAATTTTTCAGTTTTTTCCGATTTTTTTTTTTTTGTCTACTAATATTTAGCAAATTTTTGCTGATTTCAGCAGAATAATTTGTTACTTTAAATTAACTGAAATTCAACTGAAATATAACTAAATATTTTTATATTCAGCAGATTTATTTTTGCTATTCCTATCATACTAATATTAAAAACATTTGAACTAACAAAATTAAAATAAATTTCATTTAAATACAAATTTTTGTCCATCTTACAGCATTTGCTAACATTTGTAAAGGGTCCGCCATCTAACGTTTTTTTTTTTCAACTAGTGCTTATTTCGTGAATGGTAACACTTGGCTCATGTCTGATTTGACAGATAATTAGTTTTATCCTTCCGCTGAACGAATATGGTCCGTATGTTCGTTATCTTGTGAAAAAAGTGAAAGAAACTGGCATCCTCATCGATAAACCAAAGAGTGAAAAGCCCGAGAATATTGCTGCTGTGGCAGAAAGTGTGCGTGAAGCGTCATCAACATCAATTCACCGTCGTTCTCAACAATTGAACATTTTGGAGACATCATTGAGACGAATTTTTCATAAAGACCTTGGTATGACGCCATACAAAGTCCAATTGGTTCAGGAGTTCAAAAAAAAAAAGTTATTTGGCCGACCCTTTATATGCTTTTAGAGAGCCTTTTATTTATGACCACTTTAGGCTTCATGTTCCCTAATGTGGACCTTTTGAAAATTGTTTGCCGAAAAATGCCCAAGGAGATTGCCTATAAGCTGATGTTGTTGGATTTGAAATATGCCACTTAATTTTTTTATATATCCCAAAATACCAGGGACATCAAAACGGCCGACTTTAATTTTTCTGCTTGTTTTATTAATTAGTTTTTTTTTTTAATTTTAAAATTTAAAAATATGCTTGCGAATTAAGTTTTTTTACGTGGATTTTACTATTAAACTTTCCAAAATTTATTCTAATGAAGAAAAATTTCCTACCAAGTAAATACGACCGATAAATGTGAACAAATCGTACATTAAATTCAAAACATACAGATTTGTAATACATTTTTATTATGTTCCATAAAAAAATCAAAGTATTTATTACTTTTTTGTTCTTAGAATTCAGCGTAGAAATGGTAATGACACGCCATTACTTGTCTCACTAGCAGTAATGACACCGCCTTACTATTACTTACTAATAACTACACTCAAAAAAATAAGTTAGTAGAAAAGTTAGTAAAACATCTTGTAAATCAGGTATACTATTTTTCAGCAAATTTTTTGCTAAAATTATGGTTTAAACTAATATTTTAGTTATATTTATTCAGCACTTAACTGTTTTGAACTAATGTTTTACTAATATTTTAGTAATGTTTTACTAATTTATTTTGCTAAAAAATTGTGTTGATTAGCACATCAATAGCGTGAACGACAACCAGACTGAAAGATATACTCAGAATGAATTAGATGTCGCGGCATGTCACGATGTAGTAGGGACGGGGAAAATTATACTAAAAAGTACAACTCTTGTAAGGCATAATATAAAAAAATCAACCATGGAAGATTTTTGTATCTGTTTTTCATACATAAAACAAAATTGTACATTAAAACAACTTAAATTTTGCGTCGTCACCGGCTTGTGAAAGTAATTGGCTATTAATTAAATAAAAGACAAAATAAAATATATAAATTTAATAAAGATTAAATGTGTATTTCTAAACTAAATGTTTATATATATTAATAACACTGTGTGTAATTTTTTAAGTCATGGCAAAATAACCATATACGGACACCACTACGTGATAAAAGACTAAAAAAATAGAAAGACCAGTGTCTCCCAAATTTTTCCCAAAGTCATATCCTCTTTTGTTTATGGGCCGCCAAAGATTTGGGGCCTCGGTATCATTTTCGCAAAAAAGTGATCATTTTCTCAGGCTCATATCTTGCAAACCGTTCAGAATTTCGATTTACTCTCTATGGCAAAGTTGTAGCTCTTGTCATAAAGAACAAAAATTGCGAACATATAAAATCAAAAACACTTCACCTTCCAGATCAAAATCGCAAAAATCTTAAAAAAAATTCGATTTTGTTTTACCTTTTTTCCCGTGTTCAAGCCCATAGGTAGCAAATCGTTCAAAATTCAAGGAAACAATCAACTACAAAAATTTACCTAAGATCTCAATAAACAAATTTCTAGAACATAAAGGGTGGTTAAATTGTAAGGGCCGATGTTGAATGTGAACCACACCTAAACGCCAAGTTTTTTTCCGAATTTTATTTGACATTTCTCTATTTCAGACTTTCTCAATTTGAACCATGGAGAGATACACAATCCAACAACGTGTTAAAGTTATCCAGACTTATTATGAAAATGGGCGTCAAATCAAAATGCATATCGTGCACTTCGTGATTTTTTTGGTCAATTTGATCGTCCAAATGTGCGTACAATCGCAAAAATCGTGGAAAAATTCGAGAAAACCGGGTCTGTAGAAGATGTGAGAACACCAGTGCATGCTCGTACAGCTCGTACTGCAGAAAATATTGCTGCTGTTCGCGAAAGTGTGGCTGAAGAGCCGTCCACCTCAACTCGTCGTCGTGCCCAACAATTGCACCTCTCACGCTCGTCGTTGATGAACATTATGCATAAAGACTTGCATTTACACGCTTACAAGGTGCAATTGGCTCAAGAACTAAAGCCTCTTGACCATTCCAAACGTCGTGAATGGGCAGAATGGTGGCAAGAAATGGCAACAGTGGATGATCAATTTTCGAAGAAAATCATCTTTAGTGATGAGGCACATTTTCACCTCAGTGGATTCGTCAATAAACAGAATTGCCGCATTTGGGCGAATGAGAATCCAAGACTGATTGTCGAAAAACCAATGCACCCACAAAGAGTGACTGTTTGGTGCGGTTTATGGGCTGGCGGCATCATCGGGCCGTATTTTTTCCAAAATGAGGCCGGTCAGGCAGTTACTGTGAATGGTGTTCGCTATCGTGAGATGATAACGAACTTTTTATGGCCCGAATTGGAAGATATGGATGTGGACGATATGTGGTTTCAGCAGGACGGAGCCACTTGCCACACAGCTAACAAAACAATGGCTCTTTTGCGCAACAAATTCAATGGCCGTGTTATCTCACGTAATGGCGATGTCAATTGGCCGCCAAGATCATGTGATTTGACACCGTTGGACTTTTTTCTTTGGGGTTATTTGAAAGAAAAGGTGTACGTCGATAGGCCAGCAACAATTCAAGAGATAAAGGATGAGATAATTCGGCACATTAACGGCATAGAACCTCCATTATGCCTCAGCGTCATCGAAAATTTGGACCATCGGATGGAGGTGTGCCGCCGTGGTCGCGGCGCCCATTTGGCCGATATTTTGTTCCATACATAATTGAGTAATACCAATATATCATAATAAAATAAAATTAAAATAATTTCCTAAATAGTTTGTGTTTTATTCAAAATCAACATCGGCCCTTGAAATTTAACCACCCTTTATAAACTTCCTAGAGATGATTCTTAACACTGTTTAGGTAGCGCCAAAAGTGAAAAATTTTTTAATATCATTTTTTTTCCTTTTTTCTCCTGTTCTGGTGCATGGGTAGCAAACCCAACTCCCAGGAAGTTTATATGTTATAGAAATTTGTTTAGTGAGATCTTAGGTAAATTTTTGTAGTTGATTGTTTCCTTGAATTTTGAACGGTTTGCTACCTATGGACCTGAACACGGGAAAAAAGGTAAAAAAAATCGAATTTTTTTAAGTTTTGTTGCGATTTTGACCTGGAAGGTGAAGTTTTTTTGATTTTATATGTTCGCAATTTTTGTTCTTTATGACAAGAGCTACAACTTTGCCATAGAGAGTAAATTCTGAACGGTTTGCAAGATATGAGCCTGAGAAAATTATCACTTTTTTGCGAAAATGATACCGAGGCCCCAAATCTTTGGCGGCCCATAAACAAAAAAGGAGATGACTTTCGGAAAAATTGGAAGACACGGGTCTTTTTTTTAGTCTTTTATCACGTAGTGGTGTCTGTATATGGTTATTTTTTTCGTGTTGCACTGTGTAATCTTGTGTGGTCAAATTACAAACAAATATGCAATAAGTAGACAGACTAAAGCGAAAGACAAAGACATACATAGATTTTTCTGTTTCCTTTTTTTATTGCAAAGAAGAGTTGTATATATGTTATATTTTGTTATTTTTTCGTTTCGTTTCGTTTCTATAATTCTCTGCGGCATTTGCGATAAATATAGCAACATTTAGACAATAATTTATGTAAGTAGTTGAAAGATAATTTTGTTTATGTTATATATAATTATTTCTATTGTTTTTAGATATTATATTAATTCATATCGTCAATTTGGGAGTATGAACATTTTTATATTTTGTAACGTATTGTAAATTATTTTAAAAAGAATCACAAAAATATGTTTTATGATTTTCAGCAAATAAATAAACTATAGTATAATTGTTCTACAAATTTTTTGAGTTTTTTCAATCTACTAATATTCAGCAAAAATTTTATTAATTTTTAGGAAGGGTTTTTTAATTTCTGATCCACTAAGTGTTAGCAAAGCTTTTGCTGAATCTACTAATTTTGTTGCTGACATTAGCAATTTTTTTGCAAACACCCTCCTGACTAAAATTTTGCTGACAAATTAAACACCCAATCCTTATAACATGCGTAATGGATTCTAAATTTTAAACTTTTAAAATTAAATAGTATAGTTAGTAGTACTTAATTGGATTTAAATAAAACGTACTGATATATAAAACATTTAATTTTTTTTTTAACTAATAAATTTATTAGATAAAATTCTATCAATTTATATATAATTTGATAATATTTGATTAAACCATTTTTCGAATCAAACTGTATGAGATTAGATCCCATGAGATACCATGAAATCAGCTTATGTATGCCATTTTTCGGATCACATGAGATGTAATGTTTATTTATATGTGTGCTATACATTATTGATCATATATTATTATATCGGAACTTTTTTCGTCGGGATATGACAATTTTAAAAATTGTAAAAAAAAAATTATTATAATTTCTTATGTCTTTAATAAAGACAAAATATATTCAAACGTCAAGGGTTCATATTTTGTCAAAGTTTGAACTTTGGTTGCTAATATTTCCACTAAAAGGCTGATCCTGTTTTGTGGTGAACAAAAGTGTTGTTTTAAACAATCTGAAATTGATGAAGTACTAAATGGGAAGATTTATCCTTCATAAAAAATTGATCCATAATACTAACTATACAGTTATTATTTTTTAGTTATTTTGTATAACAAGGGCGTGTTCTTGTTCTTTACATCTGGAAAATTTGGTCTGAAAATGCGCATCTATGACTCATTAATCAGTAAAAACACCCGCTATAGGCCGGAAAGTATATCGAGACTCACAATATATTTTCCGTTACCGATTGTAGTTTATTTAAAAGTAATCCGTATAGTTTGTTTTTAACTGAATAAACTATTAAAATACAAAGAAACATATTTTTCAACTTTTTTAAGTGTTATTTAAAAAACAAACTACGAATTAAGACGGATTTTCTGTAGCAGTTAATATGTTCGTTTAAAATCTACATGTTTAAAAAAAATCTACTTGTTTAAATAAAAATCACATAAAAATCACAGTAATCTTTTTAAAAGTTCTCTCAAACTTTTTTCATATGCATAAACTGGGGATGGTAAATAAATTACTTATTTACATTTTCAGTCCAAAAAGTACCAAAGTGGCCCAGCTGACGATTAAGTGCTTTGTTTCAGTAAATTTTGTTTTACTTTTTTTTGTTACTGATGGTATTCAGCGTGGTCATTTGCACACGATGCAAATTTTCACTTTCTCATCTTTGAGCAGAATTGACGGTGCATAATGTGCATATTAGAACAGAGATGGAGTTCCCTCACTGTTCCAAATTTAAATGTTAAAGCACATCTATAGAAGATGAAGAGACAGCCTGCTAGAAATAGAGTAAAAACTCTGAGTTTCTTTATTCATGTACAAATAACAAATTTTAATATATATAAAATAAAACGAAAAGTTAGGATTAAAAGTCAAGTGTTTTTTAGGTAAACAAGATTGAGCGTATCAATGTTTAATGTAAAGTTAAAATTAAGTAATATTCTTGTGCAACTTTTGCTAGTGTGCAACAAATTACCAGTGTGTATGTCATATTGGAAGGTTAGAAAAAATCAAAAAAGTTTTGATTCTTATTGCAGACACAAAATATGTGAAAAATATTTAATATTGAGTTGGCTACATTGAATGATAATAAAATTGTCAGTAATATGTGCAATAATATTGCAAGTGTACCTAAACAATTAAATTAAATCAAAAAGTACAAAAATTTTTAAAAAAGTGCTTTTTACTTTAGTACTAAACCAAATATTTTATTTACCATCACTATAGTTTTTCTTTAGATTTTAATTGTCTTTTATTTTACATACACATAGTTTTTAAGCTATATACATATTATAGTAAAAGATGAATTCAAAGGACATCCTTTTTCGTTATGCTGCCACATAAATATTAGGCGCCATTCGTTCGTTAAAACATGCTGAACTTTAATTTTGCGAAAAATCTCGTCCATAAGTGTAAAAACTGGTTATTAGCGGGGCCGAAATATTTAGGATCAATCGGTAAGATCGGTAAGCTTGGTTTAGTAGTATTATCTAATTTATTAACTTATTCTTTTTATATATAACGTCTTATCTTTTTATTGTACATATCCTTTTGTCTTATTATTAAATATAACTTAAAATTTTTTAATATTCAATTAATCTTAATTTTGTTTTAAATAAAAAATATAACCAAAAACTAAAACAAATACAGAACTCGTGTTTTTGTTTCTTTTAAATTAAATTTGGTGATAGCTAAAATAAACGACAATCGTTTATTTTTACGTTTTTGGGGGTAAATTTTTGATGGTTAAAATATAGGAAAATCGTTTATTTTTAAGTTTTGGGAGTTAAATTTTTAATAGTCAAAATAATGGAAAGTCTTTTATTTTTATGGATTTTCGGTAATTTTTTGATAGTCAAAAAATAACGAACGTAGTTTATTTTAACGGATTAAGCAATTATTTTGTAATAGTTAAAATAAACGCAAGTACTTTGTTTTTATCGATATTTTTAGTTAATTTTTAACAATTAAAAATAATTGGAAATTACTATTGTTTTAAACGAAAAATCAGTAGTCCTGTTTTTAACAACTTTTTCTATAGTTTTAATGTAGAAATTCGTTTGTTTCTAACTATAAAATATTGTGAGTGTACGAATTTAATATTACGCTTCGAATTATTTTTATATTAGATCTAGAATTTCTTAGAAAATCTATATTTCTTTATATTTGATTAGTTTGGTCAATTTGATTTAATTAAAATTTTTAAAAAATTTAGAAATTGTCACCCTAATTTATAATAAACAACATCAGGTGTTTATGTTTCAAAGATTCCTCTAACAAACAAAACAACACACACAGAGAGAATTTTCTTGGACGAGTTTTTATGATTTTTTTTTTCTTCACAAATTGAATGAAAGGAAACTTTTTCATTAGTCGTATGAACTTTTTAATAAATAAAATGAATTTTTTCATCAAATATAATCCAAAACTACTTTAACTTTTCTGTGAAACTTCATAGATCTAATGCGAAAATGCATTAATAGCAAGCTGATAATTCTTTCAGTGCAACATTTTATAGAAAATATGTAGAATAAAATATCTTACAACCCAAACAAACTGCAAGGGTAAGTCATTATGTTAGGTATGAATATTTTGCTACCAGTTTTGAGCATTTTTTATATAATTTAAAAAAAAAAAAACAACATCTTCAGTTTATGTGTGTGATTCATATTGAATAAAATATATTCATTCATACGAGACATCCGTCTCGGTTATGGTGTGGTACGGTACGTACATAGAATGTTGTGAGTATGTATAACTTGAAAATGAATTGAGAGACTTCAATTAAAACCTTTTAACAATATCACGTACTAAAAGATCGCTTTAAATGCTTTTAACATAAAAAGCACTGATGATATCTTTGGTAAAGAACCAAAAGTTGTTGGGGGGATATGGAAGGAAAGGCAAGAGGAGAACAAATTCTTGCTTATAATATTAAAAAAAAAAAAAAAGCGAAACTTAATAAAAAAAAAAAAACTAAAAATATAACCAAACGGATGAGTTTTATGCTTTAATTTATAAATATTGATATACAAAGGGCGGTATTTAAAATTTTTTTTGTTGTGTTCAGTTTGCTACAGACACATCTCTAAATTCTATCTAAGAGGAGTAATAACCAAAGTGTTGGCGTAATATTTATCAGGTGTAGCGCATCTTTCTTTTTTGTTTAGTTCTATACATTTGTATAAACGTATTTTTTTTTTATATAAGAAAATGTTTGATGATTCTTTTTCTTGAAACAGTTTTAGTTCAAAAGCATTTTTACCAGTTGTTTGCCAAGATTTCGTTTAATATAAAACAAAAGACTTAAGACACATACTTTAGCTAGTTGTAAACTTAACACGTTTCATTTCTGTTGTATACAGTTTTCCTGTAAATGAAAGAAAAGCCGCAAAAACGTTTTATTACAGGACTTTTAACAGTTTTTTTTTCCATTGTAGAGTTTTCTTTTTAAGAGTGTAATAAAAAATATTAAGCGCCATTTAAGTTTGAGATTTATGTAACAAAACGAAATTCTAAAAAGTTGTACTTATTTTAATTTCAATTCAAAATTCAATGTTTTTACTGCAGCTAATATATGCACATACTCGTAAATGTTTAAGTTTTATAAAAAAAAAATCTGTCTTTTGTTCGAATGCAATCAAGTATACAATATCGGCAACACGTTCAAAGTGCACGCAGGAAAACGTACAATACCGCAAAAAAAAAACAAATATATATATATATGCCGCAAAGTCACGTTATTTAAAATAAAAAAAATCTTTATATATATATAAAGTATGACAGTTAAAACTAAAAAATATGTAAAAACTAAACATACTGGACATTTTTTTGCAACAAGACATAAACTCATCAACCTTTCAAGCAGTTCTTTATATGAAAAAAAAATCAAATAGTGTCAGACATTATAAAAGAAAGCTAAAAATATATATTTAAAAAAAAACAAACAAAAAACCTTAACAAACATTTAGTTCATGGTAAAAATTCAATTTTTTTTTTTTCAAGTCATACAACATGAATTTAAAACCTTAATTATATTCGATAATTTTTTTTATTATTTTGTCTAGTTCTTATATAAATTGCTATTAATTCCTTGAAAGTTATAGCCAGAACTTCCGTTTCGTTAGACACTTACCAGAAAAAAGGCCACCTTTAAACAAAAAAAAAGGAACTAATAAAGTGTTTAAAGGTTTTTATTTTGATAATAATCACTGACGAAACCAAAATAAAAGGAAGTGTTACTGTATGAATTTTAATTAGTTTCATAAGTGATTATCGGAAAAAGGTAACAATCTGTTCAGACACTTTAAACACTTTAACAGGAGAGAAATTATTGGTAAGAGTAATCATCTTATAAAGAAAACAGGGATACACAATAAATAAAAATTTTCAATTACACTCTAAAAAAATTCATGTAAAATAACTACTATAAAATGTATAAGTTTTCATGTAAAACTACAGAAAATGCGAGAATTTAGACAGAAAATGCTTTAAAAGCTAAATTAAACATTTATGTCTGCAAAAGTACATACACTTAGGATATTATGTAGGTAAAGACGAAAACAATTGTTGTCAAAAACAAATGACAGTTCACTTGAAGAAAAAGAGGACTAACATTTCAAAAAATGACTAACAATTGTAGTAAAAGTGAACCTCATGTTAGTAAAAAAATAAACAACCCAGGTGAAAAAGTTCATATATGATCATATATTGTCATATATGGTTTCATGTATGAGAATATATGGTTCCATGTATGGGCATATATGAACATATATGTAATGTATGGAAGCATATATTGGGAAATACATTCAAAGGATAAGTTCATATATGGATATGTATGACACCATATATGATAATATTTTGCATATATTGGTTTATATATGCCATATATTTCCATATATGAATTTATATATCATTCCATATATGTGCAATATGTTTTAATTTTTTATCAGATATGACCATATATGAGAACGAAATTGTTTTTATTTTTAACCCCTCCTCTCTGCTGTACGAATTCCGACAAAAACATATAAAAGACAATAGATTTTAAAGTTTGTATAATTTATAAAGACGATTGAAGAGAATGAGTTATGAGATATCTCATCTTAACCTAAATAATATCAGTCGCATTTTATGTGCTTAATTATAAATCTGTAGTACCTAACCAGACCAGCTTTTCCAGCTTTTCAATATATTTTTTTTTAATTTTTATAAAAAATAAAATGATTTAAAATCGTTCAACATGTTATAAAGAAGCTTTTTGATAGCAATTAAGTTGCAGCGCCAGTGATAGTATTTCAAAATTAGAATCGAAGTCTAAAATGTATTATGTAATTTGATTTTTTTGAATAACTCAAAGAAACTATCAATTTTTGAAGCGATTCAAACTAAGAAATTATTGATTTTTTAAAATCCGTATTTCAAGTCAATAAATCTCGCTTTTTGCACCAAAATCCCCTTTTGTTAAAAAGACTTTATTAGTTAAAATGCTCCTAATTACTTGGCAACGATATTTTGTGTGTATCAAACACAAGCACAAAGGACTTCTTTTGCCGGTTGGCTTGATGACTATTGTTATCGCCGTCATCATCATTTTCTAAATCATCGAATTTTTTTTTTTTTTTTGGAACAAGGTGGTTTTCCATTATACATACTCTTATTAATGTTCATAAATATATTTATTAATGCATTTTGAATATGAAATGTATGAATTTATCAGTAACATGTTCTTAGAAATATAATAGAAACCTTTTCGTTTAATAAAAAGACAATATTTTTGATAAAAACTTAAAAATTGCATTTTTTTATACGAGCATGTAGGAAAAGTAAGAATATATGACTTCGGATCCGAACCTATATGGATTCATATATGAACTCATATACGTGGCCATATATGACAATATATGAACATTTTCACCTGGGAAACTTTTTTTTTTTTTTTTTTAATGCTTCTTTATTTATTGGATCTGCTTAGTGTTGAGCCTAACAATAAGTATACAAATCTTAAAAACTATATATAAACAAACATTTATTTTTTTTATTTTTTTAAATAACAAAAAACTATTATAAAAAATTAATGTAAAGTCATAAAACAGTCATTTGATGTGGTTTGTTTTTTTAAATGAACTACAAAGTTAGCAAACAATTAAAATTGTTCTGCAAATGACTTAAATTTACATTAAGAATAAAGAAACTTTATTACAATCCAAACAACTACATATTTTTAAAGCAGAAGTTCAAATTATAGTATTTTGTATGTCGATCAACATCCCTGCGGGAAACGAAGGGTCGATTGATCCAAAGTGCCAAATCTGTGATATATGATTTGGGCGCACGTAACGAAACTGGTGAAACCAAAATTGTGGTGCACCAAAAAGTGTTAATTTTAGTGAAATTACCAATCACGTGACTATAGTTATGGTGACAAAACATTCACTGGTTGCAAAGTGTACTGAAGCAACTAGGGCCGTTGCAGTTGAAGTTATTACTAGTCATTGAACTGGTTCAAAACCGTTAGCAGTGGATAAAAACATGGCAATTAGTGCCAAAAGATTCAGTTTCTTGACTGCTACACAGCAGACATACACTTAGGAAATTATGTTGGTAAAGACGACAGCAATTGTAGTCAAAAACAAATGAAATTTCATTTAAAGAAAGGACGACTTACATTTCATTAAATTCAACTAACATTGTCATTTGTTTTTTAATGTTCAAAAAATGACTAACAATTGTAGTAAAAATGAACCACATGGTAGTAAAAAATAAACAAACATTTATTTTTTTTTATTTTTTTAAATAACAAAAAACAACTGTAAAAAATGAATGTAAAATCATAAAACAGTCATTTGATGTGAGTTGTTTTTTTAAATGAACTTTTCGCATGCCCGGCGACATGTACCCCTTAGACCAGTGCAGTGGTACGTCTGAAAACTATTACAGTCAAACTACCCCTATTACAGAACACATTGCGATTAATATGTGACTAGTTTTCCTTCAAAAATTGTTCTCCAATTCAGAGATACATACACCTACACCAGTCACGTGATAATTTTTTTCCCACTGGTTCTGTTGCATATCACATAAATCCTAAAATGGTCATACTTTGACACTACCTGCATCTAACTTGTCCCGTAGCATATTCATTTCAGTCTGTATGGTGATAGGTTACCTTGGTCAAGTTATTCGATACGTCACACAGTGCTCCAAAGGTAGCAATTGTCGCCTCCTTTGACAAGCCCATGTTAAAAGTACCGGTCACTTTCATATAACAGAACCGAAACTAGGACAGGGTCATACAAACAAAGTTCTAGTCACATGACCATACCAGTGACTGGTCCATTTCCTGCAGGGATGTTTCTAAGAAAATAAACATGTTCTTTGTATGTTTTCATATTAAATATACATCATTTTCTTCAAGTATGTAATAAAACAATGTTAAAAATTGTCAATTGTTTCTTCATAAATATTAAAAACTAAATACCAAAAGCTTTTTTATCGCTTAATGTGAGAAGCTGTTCGCTATATTTTTTCCAAGTACAGTTGGACAAAATTAAATAAATTTCAGATGAAAAAGTTGAGGTAATTATAAGTATAAAGGTAATTAAGCGTAATACGATTCTACCATAATATTTTATCTTTCCAGCTTCAATGGATTATAGTTTTAAAACGAAAATCTTTTACTGGTTAGACTTTGTAATTAAAAAAATTTTTCATATAAATGCTGAAAAGATTTACAATTACTTGTGCGCTGGTAACGATTTATTTACAAGTCAATTGAGGCTCTGTTAGCATTCGTTATTGAAAAAAAAAAAAACATTATAGTAAGAAAATTATGCGCTTTAAGGGGGTCTTCTTGTTTGGACGGCAAAATTTGAGCTTGTTTTTAAAAAAACCCCCAAAGTTTTCTAGTTTAGGAAAAAAAAAAATTAGATTTTGTTTTTTGCAAAAGGTTTTTTTTAAATTCGAAATATTTTAGTGTAAGGAAATGTTCCCTAATGTGGCCGTACACCTCGAATTTGGCCTATATATAAAATTAAATGGCATATTCCAAGTCTAAAAACATTCATGCCAAAAATTAGGAAAAAAAAATTCAAAATAACAAAACCTTTCGTAAAATACACGAAAATTTATTTATTTTACAAAAAATTTCGTTGTTTTGAATTTTTTTTTTTTTAGTTGTAGGCAAACTTCTGGGGCATTTTCTTCAGAAGTAAAATGTTAAAAAATTAAATAAGATCGGGAAAAATTTGATTTATTTGAATTGTTTCTAAAGGGTCCGCCAAATAACTTTTTTTTTTGAAAATGCTATAAAAAGAAACTACTGAATATTTTCTCAAATTTCTTTTTTTATTTGAAAGTACAATCCTTCCGGTTAATAATGGAAAATAATTTCATTCAAATGGCTGCCTCGGCTGGCCGGTCCAATTTTTAAGCACATTATCGATTGTGTGCAGCTATATTTCACCAATGACTTCCTGTTCCGTCCTGGTGAAACCAAATGTTGTCAATATCCTCCTCTTAAATTTTTGTGAACAAAAATTTGTTCAACATGGCCCGATAACGATCACCATTGACTGTAACGGCCCCTCCTTGCTCATTTTCAAAAAAAATGGCAATTTTCGCACACATTCTGCAACATTACCATGATTTTCAAAGTAATATCGCAATATTTCCCAGCGTTGTTCAAGCGTATACACAACCATATTCGTTTAGCGGAAGGATAAAACTAATTATCTTTCAAATCAGACATGAGCTAAGTGTTACCATTCACGAAATAAGCACTAGTTGAAAAAAAACGTTAGATGGCGGACCCTTTATTTTCTGTACTATCGTTTAAAGCTGCATGAGGGGTTACAATATATAATGCTAACTATTTTTAACTACGGTAAGCAAACTATATTTTTTTTTTTTTGTTGCAAAACATGTTGAAAAATTGTTCAAAATAGACAAAAACACCTAAAGTGAAGCGTAAATCATTTAAAAAAGAATAAAACTTGGAAAAAAAAACCAAAAAATTAAGAAAATATAGTTTTTTACATTTTTATTTATTTATTACATTTGTTTATAAAGTCCATTAGTTCTATTAAAACTGCGAATAAAATTCTTACTTTTTACAAAACTTCGACGTAAAGAATTTTTTATTTTTTATTTTTTTATTTTTTATTTTATTAATTAATAATCATATAGTTACAAATTATATACTATTACCCTAACCGAGCACTAGCTACTATGGCCTTCGGCGCGTTGTAGCGAAAACAGACCAATCGAACCCACGACCCCCGCACTGATAAGCCAGCACGCTATCAACTAGCCTACCGGGGCGCACTAAGAATTTTTTAAAACATGTTTGTTATTAATTTTTATGTTCACGAAAAACTATACTACAATAAAGCCAAGACAAATGTGTGCATTCAAGTCGAAACTTTTTTAAAGTAGTGATAGCGAAAATTAAACTCGATGACAGTTGACATATTTGAGGTTTTCAAGCAACAACAGGAAAAACGAAAGGGAAATTCTGCAATAGGGAGCATTTCCTTATACTATGAATAATATGTAGGTAAAGACCACTGAAAATGTAGTTAAAAACAAATGAAATTTCACTTGAAAAAAGGACTACTTACATTTCAGTAAAGTCAACTAATGAACCACAATTGCAGTAAAAATTAACCACATATGTATTAAAAAATAATTAAACAATTATTTGTTTTATTTTTTAAATAAAAAAAAAATACTGTATAAAATTAATGTAAAATCATAATTTTTAAGTGAACTACAATTGTGGTCAAAACTGAAATTTCTTCTACAAGTGACTGTTTTTTCACTTAAAAATAAAGATACTGCATTACGACTCAAACAACTACAAATATTTACAGCAGAAGTTCACTTAATGTACTGTTAGTGTTTTTTCTTTTCCAATATTTTTTCTGTAAACACACATGCAAAAAATATAAGTTTGCTATTAGCCAGTTAACAAGCACTGGGAACATTAGCAGAATGTTTTCTGAATTAGCTCTACTAAGGCCTTGTAGATGTTTTTTTATTTTTTCAAAAATCAGTTTTTAGACACACCATCTAACACGTCGCAAGATGTCTAGAATGTGTCAATCGGCCATTTAATTTATATTAAAATTTAAAAACCGTTTCATTTCATTTTTAAATGATTTAATATTAAGCATTTCATCAGTAAATTATGTTGTTAAATTACCAAATTTTCTATTCATTTTTTCAGACGAGTTTTTTTTTTGCAAAAACTAAGCAGAAGAAATTAAAAAAAAATTTCTAATCTACTCTATTTTAAAATACAAAAAACGTGGTCACTAAACAAAAAACCCACCAAACCCAATAGTTATCTTTAGATTTATAACTTATTTATCTAAAAATCTAAAATCATGCAGACATGTTGTAGATTATTAAGTATTTAAACCTAAATCCACCAAACCGACAAATCAGCATAAAATATGCAACAAATGTCACCCGAAAATCAACACAAGCAGCCGGTAAATGGCTTCTACAATTAACTACTGGCTGACTGGCTTTAAACAAATTTATTTATTACTACAATTATTTTATTTTTATTGTCATTGCTTGAATATATTTATATTTGTATAAAGTTGTGTAGTTTATTAAAAACATTTAAAAAGCCAGAAATTAAATTTCAATTTATAGTAAAGTCAGTTTTGCCGACACGGTTTACTTGAAGATACACATGCATTTCTTTCTAAATAATTTACGAGAATTTTGTAGCCAAAAATATTAATAAAATATGGCTTTCAGTAGTTAGCTGTGATGTTGGTTAATATATGTACCGAGGTGGCTACTGTTTAGCAAAGTAAAAAAAAAGTTTTAAAAGTAAAGTGACTGAAGTGAATGGAATAAGCTTAAGTACATATGAATAGATGTACTATAGTCTGGGGTATTTAATTAAAAGCATTTAAGGGTTTTTGGTGAAACTGGACAATGGTCTTGGACAAGTTCTACAATGGATAAAAATCAATTTAAAAAATTTAAAAATTTCTTTATGTAAATATGTACACTGTGCATGAGAGTATATATCACTTTGTCATTCCGTTGGTAACTTATCGCAAAAAAAATCTGGGACACTATAAGTTATATTATATATATATTTGTCCTTCTGTCCGCCAGCCTTTTGAAATGCAAAAAACTCTGTTAGTATAAAACAAGGGTTTCTAGTTTTTCGTCCTTTTGTTTGTTGATATTATAAGCAGTCTGCTATTGAAATTGAGCAAAATTGGTTGACCGGTTCAAAACTTAGCAGTGAAAATGTAAAGGGAGTTTACATTTTCATTGCTAAGTTTTGATCCGTCAACTTGGAATTGTCAACAATTATTTAAAATATGCCGTGATTGTCTAACAAGGAAGGCATGCCGACCGGAACACTTTAATGATCGTTGGATATTTTGTAGAGTATCAGAAAAAGGGAAACGTATTTCTTTAGCTGGCCAATTACCACCTAAGGGTAAAAAAATGGGATGAAAACTTAATATGTTCTTATATGAAAAGATGTCTGAATTTTGCGAAAATAAAATGTATTTGTTCAAAGTGTTAAAGTTCTAGAGAAAAAAATTTGGTACCCAAATTGCCTATACCATAGACCCAGAGGGGCCAGTTTTTGAATTATTTGAAATAAAGAGCAAAAAAGTTCTTCGGGAAAAGTAGCATAAACACCAAACGAATTTCAAAAAAGCTCCACGGTTAAAATAAATAGGAATTTACTTGCATTATATTAGCTTAACCCAACAACAATTCCTCAATACAGCACCAGTTCGTGTCCATTAGATTCCTCTCCTCTACAATATATCCAAAGTCCGTTAAGATCTGAAGGTCAGCGTCGGGATACCTCCCTAAAAAAAAATTTTGCGAAAAAAAAACTTCCACGAAACTTTTATCTACGATAATACTTTTTTCTCAAAAGTTTTTCAAATATTATTTTTCGGCACTTTTTTTTTTTAAATATTTATCGAATCGAAAATATTTTTTCCGCGAAATTTGTTCCACTATTTTTGTCGCCAAATTTTTTACCGCCAAATACTTTTTAATGAAATTTTGCAACTTTCAAAACGCTGACATACATATATATCGATTGAAAATATATTTTTAAAATTCCGCTATTTATGTATTTCCAACATATTTTTTCTGGAGATATTATTATCGAAATATTTTTTCACGATTTTCTCTTGAAATTTTTTCTTTTAAATTGATTTTCGATTAACTATTTCTCTTAAAAAACAATTTACCATTAAAAAACAGAAACTTTGAAAAACATGTCGCTTGAAAATATCGCAAATAAATGATTTTTTCGCTAATTTTTTTCCGCGCAATTTGTTTACGGTTTTTTTTAATGACAATTTAACATGGATGGTAACCAATTCGATAAGGGTATCGATTATAACGCTGTTTTCTTTTATTTCAGTAACGGTATTTTATTTCGTAACGTTACTTCGGTAACGGTTTTTTAGCGATATCGGTATTTAAGTTATTTCATTATCATTCATGATTATTTATGAAGTGATTCAAAGTCATACATGTCCATATAGAAAATAAGCAAAATAAAAATAAAAAAAAATATTTTTGATTTATATTCTATAGAAATTTAAACTTCAGTTGCTAATATTTTCATTAGAGGGCGTTTTTAGCTACAAGAAACCCTCAAACCGACCTAAGCTTTTTTGCTATGAAATTTATACCAGATGTTCGGCACGAACAATAAACACTATGTTCTTCTACAAACATTTTTTTCGTTGCCTATTTTAGGCAATATGATCAAAAATAAGTTTAGAGCGAATCTCAAAAACTAATCCATAAAAATTAATAACTTTAGACATAAATTATTCATCCTACCAAGATATAACTACAGTCCAAAAGTTACAATTTTTTTCCCTTTTACTTTAGAAGGTATGGCAATTTTCGTTTTTCAAAAAACGCGAAATTTTGCGAAAACGGACCTAACCTTCAACATATATTGATTAAACTTAAAGTCTTTGCTAATACTACTTAGTATAATCTTTGTGAAAAATTTTATGAAAATTCGTTCATACGTTGTCAAATTAAGGCGGAATTCTGGAATTCTGTATGTCCTTGGACCAAAGTTAGAGCTTTTTTTTTAAGTTTACTTTGTGTTTAGTATCAACCGTTTCTAGTCGACATAAATATGAATTAAATTTTTTTTTAAAATATTTTAATTAAAAACTGTGTTCATTTTAAATTATTTATTTTTGGAAATTTTACAAAATTTTAACTTTAACGTTTTCTCGCTTCCAAGCCTTGCCATGCAAAAAAAAAATTGTCTTCACGAAATATTTTATTAAGTTTTGTTTTCTATTATTATTATAAATCCTCATTTTTCGCATTTATGAGCAATTTAAAACACCCCGCCTGGAGGCGCGCTTGCCAGTTAGAGGGTTAATGAATCACTTTCCATATATCTACAGTTTGGATGATATATGACGTGACTAGCTGACCTATGACGTGACCTTAATGAGTTAATAAATCATATTTCTTGCAGAGAAACTTAAAAAATCTACTACTAATCCAAAATAAATGCGGAATTTATTTTTTAAATAATTTGGAAGAATTGCGTTAAAGTAATAATATGTACGACGATTAATCTATAATCGAGTTTAACAGCATATTTTTTAATCGCAATCGCGGTTAAGGAAAACTTCGGTTATTTGCAAAACTCTAATTTTTATGTATAAAAAAAATTAAATAAAACGCAAAGTCGGGAAAAATTTTAAAACAATAAATACTTGAAGCATTTTTTAAGTTTTAGGAATTTATAGCATTCAGTGCTTCTAAATTAATATCGTTGAGTGTTTTTAATTTGCGAATATGAATGTTTATATTTGTTTTATATTTTATTTAATTTTTTTTTTTTTATTTATTTACTTATTTAGTCAAAACACGCACGTAGATTGATCGGTAAGAAAAGTTTAGCAAACAACAACAAATTTATTAACAACAGCAAAAAAAAAAAAATTCACAAATAAACAAATTTTTGTTAATGCTTTAAGGTCTTTCAAAGTAAATAAATATCACCAAAAAAAAACCGAAATGTCTTGATATATTTTTTTTATAAGTTTCATAGGTTTTATTTTTAGTTTTGGGAACCTTTTTCCATTAAACAAAAAGTCCAACAGAAATCAAAATATAGTCTTTATTGCTAAAACAAAAAAGTGAGTTTTAATTTCAAATTCAAAACGCGCACATTACGGAGGTTAAACTATTTTATCATTGTCAAAAATGGTATTTTTTCCAGGTTGTTGCTGACGTCTGCTTCTCAAAATGAAAGAAGAAAAAAAATACGAAAAACAAACCTTAAGAAGCATGAAGTAGCAAGTGTATATGTTTATACACATAGAAAAAAAAACTTGTAAAAGCAAGCATAAATAACATTAAATTAAATAGAAAGAGCTTTAAAATCAAATTAAACATGGCAACACTGTAATTGTGAGAGAAGAAAAGTTTTAGAACAGTTAACGCGTGCCATCTGATTTAGAGTTGACAAAAATTGTTGAAGCTATTTGGTGCATAGCGCTGATTCATTATATTACTTCGTACACTCAGGGAGATTTTGCTTTTAAAATTTGTAGTTGTTTGGTTTGTAATACAGTTTCTACACTTTTAATGTAAATGTCAGTCATTTGTAGAACAAATTAAATCTTTTACTAAACTTGTAGTTCATTTAAAAAAACAAACCACATCAAATGACTGTTTTATGATTTTACATTAATTTTTTACAGTATCGTAGTTTTTTGTTATTTAAAAAAATAAATGTTTTTTATTTTTTACTAACATATGTGGTTAATTTTTGCTATAATTGTTAGTAATTTTTTGATGACAAATGTTAATTGAATTTAATGAAATGTTAGTCGCCCTTTCTTCAAGTGAAATTTCATTTGTTTTTGACTATATTTGCTGTCGTCTTTACCTACATAATTTCCTTAGTGTATGAGATATAGAAAACTAATACATATTATTTTTTCTAAATTGATATTGTTGCGGCTTGTTATCGAACCCACAACCTTCTGTATAACACTACAAACACTAACCATGACACCACGACGCTTATTATGGAAACTAAGTTTATTTTCGAGATCAATAATTGGTTACCTTGGGCTATTTGTGGTCAATAATTTTTTTTAGATTTAAATAAAACAAAATCGAACCAACAACCTTCTGTTTAACACTACAAACACTAACCATGACACCACGATGCTTATTATGGAAACTAAGTTTTTTTCGAGATCAATAATTGGTTACCTTGGGCTATTTGTGGTCAATAATTTTTTATAGATTTAAGTAAAACAAAAACAAAAATAGAACTGTTGTGTTGTTGGAGTTGTGGAGATTATGTATGTAAGAACAAAAAAACACCGTGTTTTGAATAAAACTAGATTTAATCACAACAAAACTCGACCTGACGATAGATCAGTGGGCTAAAGCGCTCTGTCTAACGTGTAGTTCGAGTGCATGTGGCATTAGAAATCAGTTTATCTATACCACGGTCAGTGATTGCACAGAAAATTTCATATAGACGCAATCGAACAAATAAAAACATAACAAATATTACATTATTCAAAAAAACAGGGTCACTGACGAAGGTTCAATACCAGAAACTGCGCAGTCGGATTCGGAAAAATTTAAAATTTGTAATGTAGTTATGATTTTTAGAAAATACACTCATTCTTCTCTACCACGCCTTTGACAAAACAAATTATTTTCATCTATTGTTCAACTCGACGTTTCGCTGGTTTCGTTTCAACTTCCTCAGGAGTTTTTTTAATTTATTGTCGTAAAATTCTAGCAAGAAAACACAAAAAAATATTTTAGTTAATTTAATTTTAATTATTATAAAATGATTAATTCATTATTAGTTAATATAATAAATAATAGCATTATCCTTAATATTAATATCACAGTAAGTTTCAATACTATTATTTTACATTGTCAGGATTGTTTTATGATTAAAATTAAAAAACTGGACTGTCAGGACACAAATTTAATAATTAAAATAATAAATAATAAATAATCATGACACGAATACAATTCTTTTAAATTTAAATATGTTTTATACTTATTTTTGAAATGCGAAAATAATGTATTTATAAAATAGTAAAGTTTGAAGTTATAATAAAGTTTGATGCCCTTCATCTTTCACCACTTTTCACCTCTCTAATATACCCTTTCCAAAGAAAGCAACACATTAATTAATAGGAAGAATTTCTTGAGTGTTGCTTCTCTTTAAAAAAAAAATAATAAAAAAAAATACGAAAAATTGTTTTTTCCTAACTATAACCATATTTAGTTCAACAAGATTCGTACTTAATTTTAAAATGTTTGAAAAAAAAATAAAATGTTAATTTAAATATAAATTTAACCATGATTTTTTTCTCTGTGTATGTTTAATAGTAGGTATTTTAAAACATTATGTATGTTGTGTATTTATATTTATCAGCAAATAAATTGTATGACAACAAGTGAAAAATGTTACGCAGCTTTTGATTTCTTATTTTTATAAATTTTGCGTGTTTTTTTTTTGCTTATTGATTTCTTTAAAATGAAGGCCAAGTTTGTCAGAAGTATTTTAAAATGCATACCGAAGCATTGTTGTTTTTTTTTTTTTTGTAGTTGCTGATTTTTGTTCGATTATTGCAGTTGTGAAAATGTCCTTTTAACAACAGTTGCATGTAAAATTAGACTGACATTGATAGCAGCAGGTGGTTGTTTATACAAAAAATTTCAATACATTTTTTTTAAAGATTTTCAATTAAAGATTACACTCAATATTTTTTTATAAATAAAATTGTTTCACCAGCTTGATATACATAAGAAAAATATTTGATTTGTTATTCTCACTTTAACAACGAGGCCCGATTACTGAATGTCCAGTTAAAATTTGGCAAAAAGTTAAATTGAAAACAACAACAAATGTGTCAGTTAAAGTCCCAGTTAGTAGATAAAGGGACATTGTGGAAATGAAGCTAAGTTAGTAAAAAATCTGTTAAACGGCTTCCAATTCAATAATTGCCTTTTTTCCATTGCAAAAGTTATAATTTAGTATTTGTTACAGAATGTTTTAGAAACAGTAAAAAAAATTAGTTTGTTTTTGCCGATATTGTGGTATTTCTACAGGGTGTTTTCACGCTTTCCCAAGTAATCTTCAGCAGAACTTAAATATCATTATTTGTTCAAAATAATTAGTGTATACAGTACTTTTCGTTTATAGTCCATCGCTTATCGCGATTCGCTTTTACTGTCATCTAAAATCAAATTTCACACAAAATATGTAAGATACAACCAGTCAAAAAAGTTAGTAGAAACATATGTAAAATATTTTAAATTCTTCTTTACTAATTTTTAGTACAATATATTATTTTAGTAAAGATTTTTGCAATTCTCATTTTACAAATTACAGAATTTTTAAACAATTTTTGTGGCTGATTTTAGCAAAATATTTTCTAATTTTTCAAAACCAAGTGCTGAAATTAGAAAAAAATTTTGCTAATTTCAATAAATTGTATATATTAGGAAAATTTTATTCGGAATAATTAAAACCTATACATAACAAGGGAGAGTAAAAGAACATATACAATAATATTGATGAAATATTATTAAAACCTTGTTTTAAGTAAAAATGTATAAAAATAAAAAAAAAAACATTGAAATCCCCGAGAATCAAAATGCTCTAAAAAAAAATTTGCATACAGATGTCCACAGTACTTGGCTTATTTAATACTTGAGATGTGTTTAATAAAATACTTGACAGCAAACACTAGGTTTTTGATTTTTGTTGAATAAAATTTTCAAAAATGCAAAAAAATCACTTTGAGGTACACCCAAAATATTTATTAATTTTTTTACACAAAGTTAGGGTAAGTTAGCGATTTTCTGGGAAAGTAATATTTTTAATCTGAGTAGTTGTTATTGAACCTAACACAAAAATTATATTACATTTTTAAATTTAGACAAAAATTTTTTTTTCTTTTTTATATTTGGTAAATTTTTCCAAGGAGGCCTGATATTCAAGGGCGATGCGGGACACATTCTCGTTATACTAGCATTTTAATTTTTTGTATGGCGAATTTTTGTACCCAAACAAATATTTTAAGAGAGGGTCAGCCCCAAAAATCGCACGTTGAAAAATAAGGACCACCCTAATGGCACCTGTATGCTTGGTTTGAGAATTTTATATGCATTGCTGATCTTTTAAATTGCATTTCAATTTGAATTGTCAGGTTTGAGATCAAAATTAACACTTTCGACCTATGCGCCTAGGTCATTTTCACCCTCATTCTAATCCACCGCCCGCATTTTAATATTTTTTTTTAATTAACCGATTTTTAAATATTTTTGGAAAAATGTCGTATGTTTTGACCATTTCTTTAAATTGCCGTATGGCACTCCTGCCATAATTTTTATAAGTATTTTGGTTTTTTAATAAAAACCAGCCATTATTTATGTTTTAAGTGAAAATGAAAAAAGATTTTGAATATTTGAGACTTTGCGACTTTGAGCAATTCATGGTCCGATCGGTCAGATTTTTAAAAGTTATACACAATTGATGAACTAATTTTTTGCAGAGAAATACATTTTCACATTGTCTCATCAACATAATAATCAAAAATATATATAATTAGACTTTTTTATATTTTTAAATAATTTTTGAAAAAGGTCCTAACAAAAAATGTAAAAAAAAATTTATTTTTTCATATAATTATTTGGCAGCTAAGAACAAAATTTTTCCACAAGATTTTTATTCACGGTTATCAAAACGCTTACTTATCTTTACCAATTAAAAAATATAAACGTTTAAAAATACTGGGTTGAAAACAGAACACTGGGTCAATAATGAGTTAATAGTTTTTGTTTGTTTTTCATATTTCAAATTAGTCCCGAAATCGCAGTTTTCAAAATAACTTATCCCAGGATTTTTAAAAATCAGTCACCCCTAGTATTAAACCCGTCGAGTTTACGCAGAAAACCCGTCAATATGAAAGCGCTTTTCATCTAAAAGAAGCAGTTATTGATGCGTGGAGATCTATAACGGAAGAACTTCAAACAAATCTGGTAGACAGTGTGTCTGATCAAACTTTTGATTTGATTCAAAAAATAGTTGATGCAAAGAATTGATTTTGTAATTTCTCTTTAAATAGTAAAAATGAAAAAAAATATATTGTTTTTTTTTGTTAAATATTATTAATTTTCCATTGGTTTTACTTTTAAGCTGTTTTACTTTTTTTAACTTTCGAAATTTAGTGAAATTAAAGTGTAATTATAGTTTTGCAATGCAGTGTATATTATTTTAACCCTCAGGGCAGTCTTCATAAAATTTACCACAAATGCGTCAAATGAGCGTTTTATACTTAGAAATTAATATATTCCGAAAGAAAACTAAATTTGCTAAATATTTTGTGAAGAAATTTTTCATGTGCCGTCCACGGTTTGGAAGCGAGAAAGCTTCAAAATCAAAGTTTCGTAAAATTTCAAAAACTAATTATTTAAAAAAAAATATAGTTTTCAAAAATCTAAAAAACCAATTTAAGTTGACTAAAAGGTCTTTATAATAAAATATAAGTAAGATTGAAGCTTTATTTTTAATAATAAGTCCTTACTTTGGTCCGAGGACTCACAGGATTTTATTAGGGTTCCTCTAAAGGACATCGTCTTAACTTATAAACTAATAGACGGATTTTCATGAAATTTGGCAGGAAGAAGATATTAAATATTAATAGCAAAGCGTTGAAGTTTGAACAATATAAATTGAAGTTTAGATAATTTTTCGCCTCATTTCGCTTTTTCCAAAAAGCGAAAATAGCGTTATCTTCTTAAATAGGAGCAAAAAAAAATAGTTTTTCGAGTGTGGTTATATCTTGGTAAGAGAAATAATTTTTGTCTAAAACTTCTGTTTTATATACTTTAGTTTCCAAAATGCACCCTAAAATATTTTGGTTCATATCGCCTAAATTAGGCAACGATAAATAATTTTGTTGAAGAACTTATTTTTTGTTTTTCGAGTTGAGCAGATGGTATGAATTTCGTTGCAAAACATCGTTTGGCGGTTAGAGGGTTAAACTAATGAGCTGAACATTTAAACTAAGGTACCCACATTAGCGAACATTATGAAAATTAAATTTTTAAATTTTATTAAAATTGTGAATAAAATTCCTACCGTTTGCAAAAATTCGACTTTAAACTTGTTTGTTATTAACTTTTTATGTTAACGAACAATTACACTTTATGTTGCGTTTTTTTTTTTTTTGTTTTTTGAGACGATACAATATAACTAGGAAATCTTATTTTAAAATATTGATAACAGAAATTAAACTTGAGGACAGTCAACAGTTTTGATATATTCATGCAACAACACAAAAAAAAAGAAAGGTCTATTTTAGTGCACAATATATATTTTGTCATCGATAGCGTCAATATAAAATTAAGAGCATTAAATTACAATATTTAAATTTCACATTAAATTCGTTAATAAAACAAACACAATTAAATATTGTTGATAACAGTTATTAGCCATCTGTTTATAAAAACCAAGTATCTTGACCATCTTATCTCTTAACAAAAATATACTAATTGTTTAAGATGACACTACACAATATAATTTCTACTCTTACTCTTACCGCTTGTTATCTATATATAATTAATACTACGCCTCAAAAATCGAAATGCATTGACTTTTGTTATTTAAACCTTAAATAACACAAGGATTCAAAAAATTTACAATATAACAAGAAATTTTAACACTACGTGTTTGGGGGAGGTTAAATTGAAAAAAAATTAAAGAATAATTATGATTTTTATTTCAATAATATGCAATTAATATTTACTTTTGGCTGCTTTCAAGTGTTAATTATAAAACACGCAATTTTCTATATTGTTTTCTAAGCGCCCGACTGTTTTAAAATTTATTTTTCTTGTATGTCTCTCTTTCTGTATGTTTTTTTTTTTTTGTTTTTTGTTAATTTTAATTACAATTTTCTCGGTGTTCAAAAGGTGATTGTATTTCTATCGTGTGTAATTTGTTTGTTTTTATTATTATTATTTTTATATTTTTTACATGCAAAAATAAGTAGAAAAATTATTTTAAAATAATCTATACAATAGACAACAATAAAAAGTTTAGTATGTTATGCATTGGCATTTGTAGATTTTATTGTTGTTTTTATTACAATTTTCCATTTGTTTGTAATTTTTTTTACAATTGTCTAATAATTATTATATTTGTGCAGTGAATGGTGTGAAAAATGGTGGAAGTTGTAAGTTTTTATTTATTTAAAATAACATGCAATCATTGTTTTAAAAACTTTAAAAATATACACATTTTTTATTTATTTTTTTTGTTTAATTAAAAATTTAATATTAAAAGCAAAAACTACAGAAAAAAGTATCAAAAGACTTAAGAAACAAACTTTAACTAATTAAGACCCAAGCAAAGAATGTAAGAAGCAAACTTTATGGCAAACCTTGTACAGAAATCCTAGAATTAAGAGAGCAAAAGTAATGAAAACAAAAGACTTAAGACACAAACTTCAACTAATTAAGACCCAAACAAAGAATGTAAAAAGCAAACGTTATGGCAAAATTTGTACAGAAATCCTAGAATTAAGAAAACAAAAGTAATGAAAACAAAAGACACAAACTTTAAAAAATAGTACAAACACAAAGATATCCTATGGAGAATGTGACCGGTCCTGCGTGTGCCACAGGAACGGTCCCTTCGTGCCAGAGACCGGTACTCTGCTAAACCCTACCCTATGTAAACAACTGGAAACTTTAACATTGGCTTGTCATAGGAGGGGGTCATTTGTCTTGCTTTAAACCACATAGTGGCATGCCACAGGACTAACCACGACTGATTTAAAAAGGGCCATGTCGTATAAAATAAACGAAAACTAAACAGCTTCCAATGGGTAAAGTTCTGGCCAACTGGCTTTTTCTTGTTAATAAGCATTCTGGTTAAGTGGTATGTCCTCCCTTTACCAGTCACAGGATTGATAATTTTAGGACAATTGACACTGCTTAACCCACTTCAGTATTAAGTTATACCAGTCCTATGATAAGTCCTTCCTTAACCAGTTATTTTAAGGTCAATTGACTCTTCATTCCCCATAGGGAATGAGGAGTCAATTGATAAACAAAAATGTAGGACTTATGATTTTCAGTTTATGTTTATTGTAACAAAAGACTTAAGAAACAAATTTTATGACAAATTTATGTAGAAAACCTTAAGCTTAGAAAGTAAAGAAACAAAATATAAGAATTAAGACACAAACTTTAAAAAACATAAGCTTAATTTAAAAAAGTGTTGACATCTAGATTTCCAGTTTATTTTTACGGAAACGAAAGACTTAAATAACAAACTTTAACTAAAACAAGACCCAAATAAAGGATTTAAGAAACAAACTGTATTACAAATTTATACTAAAACTTAGAAAGTAACAAAAGATTTAAGACACAAACTCAAAAAACAGTAGAAAAAAGAAAACTCTTAAGACATAAAGTTGTTTAAAAAGTATTAGGATTTAATACTACTGTTAATTTTTATAGAAACAAAAGACTTAAGAAACAAACTCAATGTAAAAAAGACTTAAACAAAAGGCTTAGGAAATTAACTTTACAGCGAAATCAAAGTTTATAAGTTTCTGAAATTGGTTGGATGTAATTAAACAAAAGCGTTAAAGCACAAACTTTTAAAAACACTTGTGCAAAACGAAAGACTTAACACACAAACTTTATTTAAAATAAGAATAAGGATTTAAATGTTCAATTTATTTGATAGAAACAAAAGACTTAAGGCACAAACTTAACCAATATAATTCCTAACCAAAAGAATTTAGAAACTAACTTCATGACACATTTATACGAGTTATATTAAAAATTTTTTAAACCTGTTGAAACTGGCTGTAGATGACTTTAATAGCTCTTGGTTATTTAATCGACAAAAACGATGGACAAGGTTAGGTAGAATGTTATTAAAAACTAAGACATGCAAAGTTTCAATGTGTAAAGTTTTCTAAACAATTGGTGGCCATTTTTTTACAAGTTGAAAAATTTCGACAATTACTTGTATCTTAAAGGAGTTTTTTTCATTAACTTTATTGTTTTGCTCATAGATTTTAACTTTAAGAATATACATTCACTACAATAAATATGAAATTTAAATATCACTGCTCGCTGAAAAGTTGTATGGTGCAACAAGTGTTACAAAATTTCCGAATTTTTATAATTTCGTAATTGTAAGGTTTTTTTGAGCCATTTAATGAAATTGAATTTTGAAAACAGTATTTGAAAAATAGTGTAATTTTATATAGCATTAAACTTGATGTCAGCGCACCAATAACGGAATACAAACATCACAAACTTATAAACCTACTTAATTAGGTTTTTCGCGAAAATGGCTAGCGTATTGCGTGAACTGATTTACTTTGTAAACAGCACCACAGTCAAAAAGTCATATTAAAAACATTAAAAGAAAAAAATTTATGAACTTTTTAAAAACCTGCCAAAATTTAATTATTTTGTTTCGTATTTTTTTATAAAAAAAATATGATTTCAGAACAGAGTTAGACATCTAAAGTAAATCCCAATGACGGACTTAATTGATAAAGTGCAAAAAAATTTAGTTTTTCTTACCACAGCGGCCACAGCAACAGATTTTTCACATTTTTTCATATTTCGCTTAGTTACAACAAAAGCGCTGCATCATTTCCGCCAAAACGTATATGAAATAAAAAATTTAATGAGCGCAACACTAAAATTGAAAAGGCATCAACAAATTCTGAGGACTTTAAATTTTATGCAGCACACAAAACTTTCATAACCTCAAAAAGCATCTTTATATAAAATTGTTAATTTTGTGAATTTAAAAGTAACCCTAAACCTCACTAAATGTCATTAACTCGCCTTCTTTAAAGTTCTAATATATGACATATAAATTGTTTGAGTATATTTTTATATTTTTTTGTGGTGTAATATAAATTTTAAAATATGGTAATGCACTGAGATCTACAATTTGATATAGATTTTATTTAATTTAAGCAAAAATTGTAATTTTAATATTTTCAATTTGCTTAAAACTCCTATCCGCCATAGTTTTGAAGCCGTTAAAGATAAATGACTAACGCAAATGGCTTTAGAATGCTTAAACATCGGCTAACATACACATTCATGTCATCCAAAAAAAATTATTTTAATATTTTACGTCAATGCGTTGAATATTTTTGAAGTTCCCCACATATTGACATATGATAAATACAGTGAAGCCAAGCTAAAACTGTAATTTTAATATTTTTAATTTGCTTTAATCTTAAAACCGTCATAGCTTTTGCTCCGTTAAATATATATGATTAACGCGTTAACATTAAGCATGTCTAAATATTGGCTAACATAAATTATTCATGTCATACAAAAAAAAAAATAAAAATAATGTAAAGCATTTTGCCTCAAAGTATCGAAAATTTTTTAAATTCCTTATATATATTTCCTAGAAATCGAAAAGTAAAGTAATGAAAACGTAAGACTTAAGACACTAACTTTAAAAAACAAAAGGAAAAAAAGTGTAGGAATTTAGGTTTTTAATTTATTTTAATCGAAAGGAAAGACCTAAGAAACAGACTTTAACTAAAATAAGACCATATCAAAGTTCTTCAGAAGCAAACTTTACGCCCAACTTAAAGATTTCAAGTTCCTGGAATTTCTTAAATGCAATGAATACAAAAGACTTAAGACACAAACTAAAAAACCGTTTAGTAAAATGAAATACTTCAGACAAACACTTTATTTAAAAAAATGTAAGGATTTAGATTTGCAGTTTATTAAGATAAAAAAAAGCCTTAGGAAACAAATTTGTAAAGCAAAAACTATTACACACACACACAGAAAATAAGTTTGTTGCAAATAGGCTGAAAATATAAAAAATTCACTTGCGTAATAAGTAATTTTATACCGATTACAAAATTTTATTTAATTAATAAACAGTTCAAATATTCTTAAAATTAATGATTTTGTTATACAACCAAATTTAATCTGTAATACAATTGGTAAAAGCAAACAATACTGTATTTAAAATATAATTGTGATAACGATCGGTAGAGCCAACTGTAACAAAATATAAAAATGAATACTTGGAACTGGGGTAAAGTATTTCTTACCGTCATATAATGACAATCGTAATATTAATAATATTATTACGACGACTTACATTTCATAAAACTCAACTGACATTGTCATTTGTTTTTTAACGTTAAAGTTTGTTTTTTAACGTAAAAACTAAACAAACATTTATTTTTTATATTTTTAAAAAACAAAAAACTACTGTAAAAAATAAATGTAAAATCATAAAAGAGACATTTAATGTGGTTTGTTTTGTTAAATGAACTACAAGGTTAGTAAATATTTTAATTTGTTCTTCAAATGACCGACATTTACATTAATAATAAAGAAAATGTATTACAACCCAAGTAAGTTAAAGCAGAAGTTCCTTGAGTGTACTTCTTTCTAGCTTGTCCCGTAGCTTATTCATTTCAGTCGATACGGTGATAGGTTACCTTCGTCAATATATTCGGCACGTCAATTGCCACCTCCTATGACAAGCCCATGTTTAAAGTTCCAGTCACTTTTAAATAACAGAACCGAAACTATTACAGGTTCATATATACAAAGTTCTAGTCACGTGACCATAGCAGTGACTGGTCCATTTCCCGCTGGAATGGTAGACGTAACTACAAATGTCGATAGCTGTAACCGAATAATGTGATAGTGCATGTAACTTCACAAATGCGGTTATCACAACGAATCTGTTCTCTGTGTGTACAAACACAAAAGATTTAAGAACTAAACCTTAAAATCAAAAGACTTATGAAACAAACTTTGTGTAAAGATTATTAGAATTAATTCCTGTAAATAACTTCTGTAAACAGTGATACAAGCAGCATATATATCTAAAACAAATGATTAAATAATAAATAAAATTATAATTTCAACCGGTCCCTCAATGTAATACAAAGTATTTAAGCCTTAATCAGTAATACATTATGAAATTAATGTCATTTTATCACATGTATGAACTTGATTGTTTGCACTTCAACTTCAAAAATTACATTCATTTCTTTAACCTAAACTAGCGGTGCTCCAACAATGTTGTATGTAATATAAGTCTAAAAACATGGCTGACAACATTTTAGCATCACCCCTTCTTCATAGAAGCATCCTATTTCACGATCACATTAATGTTCTATACAGCTGTACAAAGAAAAAATTAAATTTAACAAAAAAAAAAAATAAAAAATCCTGTCCATAATAATTCATCGATGTCGTGTCCTCTCTATATTGTAGTCATAACAACATCATATACAAAATACAATTGCTACTGTTTGCCACATGTGCTGTTGTGTTGTGGAGCCTTAATAAAAGCGAATCATATGCACGAGTGATGGGGCCCATAAGCTCGTGCATAAAAATCTCCTGGCAAAATAAAAAGGTTTGTCTTCCATTTTTTTTTTTTTTTTTTTTTTTTGTAGATGAAGCGAAAGAATCTCTGCTTCAAGAGACACTAAATATTGAAAAATGAAACACAAAACAGGAAAAAAAATATATTACCAACCAAAATTAGCATAAAATTATGCAAAATCATGAGACAATGTTTTTGTTGGCTCGGTTACGCTTTATGAATGAATTTAAGCCGCGTTCACGATTCCAACCACATCTCACTCAGCAGCAGCCACTTGGTTGTGTTTTAAGTGTAGTACATTAGAGTGGCTCATATGAACGTCCGTCCCAACCAGTCATATATTGATGCGCGTAGATCGGTTGATGTTAAACATTATTGAAATTTGTTAAAAATCACGAATATTCTTAAGAAAAGTAAAAACGCCGACAAACTATTTCTTTGGTTAATGAACTGATATTAAGGGTGGAGTTTTAAAGACAATAAAAATATTAAAATATTTGACACAAGCACATTTAAGAAGAGTTTGAGCGATGTTCCCCTTAGGTATAACAACTCACGGGACTAACACTGAGAAATCCAATGCCGTCAATTAGTCGTACTATTCAAAAATTTATTACACCCTTTTTTAATTTAACTTGCAATCCAGCAAAATTTTGATACTTTTTTGAGAGTTTTTCTTCTATGAGTACTCTCAGGGAACTTCTGCTTCAACAAACTTGGGTTGTAATACAGTTTCTTTATTTTTAATGTAAATTTTCAGTCATTTGTAGAACAAATTAAATTTTTTGCTAATCTTGTAGTTCATTTAAAAAAACAAACCACATCAAATGACTGTTTTATAATTTTACAATACATTGATTTTTTATATTTAAAAAAACTTTTTATTATTTAAAAAAATAAATGTTTCAACTTAAACGCAAAATTTGTCAACACTGAACGTTAAAACCATACGTCAATCTAGTAACGTTGCGAAATACAGACGGAGGAGATTAGAAAAATAAACAAAAATCTAAAAATATACAATAACAGAAAAAGCTAATAGTAAAGAAAACTGCAATTAGCTGCATTACATTCGAGGTCATACTTGGGTGTGATCGCTAAAACGGTCATGACTTGGAATTGTTACGTTTGTAATGTAAGAAGAGCGCAGGTTTGATTCTTACAGCTGCATAGTGTTGAAGAAATTATCATATAGAGACAATCTGACAATTATAAGACACAAATAATAATACAATTTAAATGGAAAACCACTGATGCCGCCTGTCCATAAAAAGGCAGAAACTAGTCTAGTTTCATTTAAAAATTAATAGTGTTCATAATCTTTAGAGAAAAACGATTATTCTTCTTTCTAACCTCAACATTTCAAAAAAAAAAAAGTTTGTTTATTTTTACTACTATATGGTTCATTTTCACTACAATTGTGGTTAATTTTTTGAACAGAGAAAAAACAAATGACAATGTTAGTTGCATTTACTGAAATGTAAGTCGTCCTTTATTTAAGTGAAATTTCATTTGTTTTTAACTATATCTGTGGTCTTTACCTCCATAGTATTCTAAGTGTAGAAAATTACTCATATAAAATAAATTTTCCGAAATTTATAAAATCGAAAATATTAGCCCTCTACAGGCTGGGACCCGGGGGATGAGGGTGATATATAACCTCCAAACCGATTTAAAAAATAAATAAAAAATAGTAAAATACTAAAAAACTTTAAAATTACAGGGCTTTAAATTTTAAATCATGGTTAAATTAAATAGGTTTGCGCATTCAACATTTGTTTGGTTACGCTAGACTCTATGGCAAAATTTGAATTGTCAATTTCGCACGAAAACTGGCATTCCAATTCCAAAACTATCTAAAAACAGCAGCGGATTTAAGGTTTTTGCACATAATTAAAAAAAAAAACAGTAATAAAGGAATTTATTGTTAATGTGCTAAAGTGTTATCGTAGTAAATAAGTATGAA
This sequence comes from Delia radicum, assembly GCA_021234595.1. Classification (NCBI taxonomy): domain Eukaryota; kingdom Metazoa; phylum Arthropoda; class Insecta; order Diptera; family Anthomyiidae; genus Delia; species Delia radicum. The sequence continues at coordinate 14,520,597 of CM037853.1, read as the reverse complement.
CCCAAAAGTTTTAAATTTCGTGGCTTTAAAATATAGTCTTGCGAAAATTAATTTTCACAAACATTTAAAAAAAAAATATATTTTTTTTTTAAATTTTACCGAAACTTCTTACGGCTCAAACGATTTTAGAGAATTTGTTTTTAGATTTTTTGAAGGCGGGGTTGCTGGAACGTATTTTTGTATATATCATAAAATTTTTATATTTTTTGCTCTTGTGCTTTAATTTCACAAAACTGTATAAAGGGTTCCAGCCTACACTCACATTAAAATTCCGTTGTTACAACCGAATTTTTTCCAACGGAATTTGTGAGTTTGCCGCAACCGAATCGTTATGACAATTCGGTTTCCACAACCGAAATCGTTACAGAAATTCGGTTGTCATGACCGAACGATTTTCATCACGAGGTTGTGTCAACCGAATACTATATTATTCTCTAGCTATATCAGTGGCGGATCCAGCCAAGTTTTTATTTGTTACGGAGGGGGGGGGGGATAATTTTTTCATATTTAAGCATAATTTTTTGTAACGCCAACTCTTTAACTAGAGTTGGCAACCGAATCGAATAACGGGTTTAGTAAAGATTCATTATTTATTTCGGTTTTGGTATGGGTATTTTATTTGGTATCGGTATTACCGAAAACATGGAAACCCTATTTAATCATAATAATCAAAGACGTTATTGAAAGTTTAAAATAAAGCACGAACTTAGCTCTTAAATGATTTAAACCAAAAAAAAAAAACAAAACAATATTACTTTTCCGGAAATGGAAAACAAATTTGTAGACTACAGGCCAAAAATCATAAAAGCAGCTGTAACTCTATCGGCACTCTTTCAAATTGATTTAAGTTGCTTGTATCTAAGGACATATTCGTGCAAAACGGAATTAATGTGCCGTAAATTTTTCCGCTTATGTTAATCCCAAATAAAAAAAAAACATGCACACCGAATTGAAAAGTGTATTTTAATGGTAACAACTTATAACATCAGTTAGTAGAACGATATTTGCATTAGATTTCTGAATATTTGGGGTGCTGCAACTAAAATTCAGTTTAATTAACCGAACTTTGTTGTGAAAACTGATGTTTAATTGTACCAACCGATTGAAATTCGTAATAACCAAATTTGAGTCATACACTTGGAATACTATGTAGGTAAAGACCACTGCAAATGTAGTTAAAAACAAATGAAATTTCACTTAAAGAAAGCACGACTTACATTTCAGTAAATTCAACTAACATTGTCATTTGTTTTTTAATGTTCGAAAAATGTAGTAAAAATGAACCACATATGTTAGTAAAAAATAAACAAACATTTATTTTTTTTATTTTTTTAAATAACACAAAACGAATGTAAAAAAATTAATGTAAAATCATAAAACGGTCATTTGATGTGGTTGTAGACTTGGTCAATCTAGTTCGTTTGAGTGAGCGCTCTTCCTAGTTCAATTGATCTTTGACAACTTCGTTCAATCGTTAGTTTTAGATAGCCTATTTGATAATTTCTTAGCGAACGATTCAAATTGTATACTTATTTTAGACTGTTATTAATTAATAACGATAGAAACTAAAAAAAATTTAAATTTTAATAATATAAATGTAAGTATAATAAAATAAAATAAAAAGTTTTCTTACATCTTTTTATTTAATTCTTTTTATTTTAAACGAGCTTAAGATCATTTATTATTACAATTTGCAATAATTGTTCCCTGAAGAAGTCACCCAATGTGGAGACAATATATTGGAAATAAATAGTTACAATTAAAAAATAAATGATCTTAAGCTCGTTACAATTTGTAATAATTGTTCCCTTGAAGAAGTCACCCAATGTGGACACGAAATATTGGAAATAAATAATAATAATTAATAAATAAATGGTCATAAGCTCGTTTAAAATAAGAAGAATATAATAAAAAAAATATTTTAATAATATTGAAGAAGTATGAGTTTGGTAAAAAAAAATATTTTTTGTGCATTTCATTCATTTGGATATTAAATATTACTTTAAAAAATAGTTACCTGTTGGAAAAAACTGTTGAAAAGTGATAAAATTGTGTCATGAGTAAAAAGAACGAAATGAGCGATTGAACTAGAAGAGCGAATAATGGTGAACTAGGTCATATCGTTCAATTAAGTGAGCAGTTCAATACAGAAATCTACACGCACTACAGAAATCTATGTGGTTTGTTTCTTTAAATGAACTACAAGGTTAGAAAAAAAATTTATTTGTTCTACACGTGACTGACATTAACATTAAAAATAAAGAAACTGTATTACAATCCAAAGAACTATATATTTTTAAAGCAAATTTGAAGAAAAGTCTGTAGTTAAGCAATGAATTCACTTTTCGGCCTCAGAAAGTTCGGCCAAATTAAAAATAGTTCGGCGGCCGAACTTTTAACTTTATAGCTAAACTTAGGCTTTTTTTCTCTTCAATTTTATACACAAAATCGAATTAAATTAAATTTGTCATCATTGCCTCTAGATATCAAACAACCGACAAAATGTAGGTTTTTTGGCCTAACTGTTCGGTCGGACACTATTATTTAGTTTAAATCATTAACTAGTGCAAACTTATATTACAAACTTCCCAAGGAAATAAATATTAAGTGATTTTTCGAACAAATATATTTTTTGTGTTTCTCAAATTCAAAATCAGAAAATTAAATCTGTTATATTTTCCTTGTAAACAAATAAAAATCATATCAAGTTTGTTGCTTAAGTCTTTTGTTTTCTTATACGTTTTATATAGAAAACAAAACTAATTACCAACTTTGTTGCTAAAAAAAACTAAAATAAAACAGACAATAAAAATAAACTACATATTTAACTATATACAAAGTCGATACTATCAACAAGGTATAATTTTCTTTGATTTTCAATTATTGTTTGCCAAGGTGTGTGCTATTTATTCCTCAACTAAAACATCACAATTTAAAGACACTTAAAGACAATCATGTATATAAATATTATAAGCAACAACTACAACAATAAACAAAAATGAATTATATTTCACGCCTGTTTTAATAACAAGTTAACAAAGAACTGAAATAAAACCAAGAGGTAACAGCTCGTATGCCAAAGTAAAGAGCTACAGCAGCAGCTGTGTAAAAAAATAAAATGTAAAAATGTTTGGAAGTGATTACAGAAATATGTCATTCAAGGGCTTGACGCGCCTCCACATCTTAAACAAAAAAAAAAGAGTGAACAGAAACTTAAAATAAAATTTAAGCAAAAAAAAAAAAATCTCAGCAAAACAATTACAACAAAAGACTACGTTTAAACATTTAGGGTGTGGTAATGAAAATATTGTAAAAAAAAAACAAATTGGCAAAAATACATTAGTAAACATTTGTAGTTATATTCAAAATCAAACTAACAAAACATGTACAATTCAATTCCTTGGAATTTAAATACAATATTTTGAAAAACAAAAAAAAAACAAATTTTCAAATTTCGTTTATATACAAAACAGTGAAAGTATTTTTATATTTTATAAAGAAATTGCGTGCTTATAATACATCCTTGGTTTTCTAAAAACAAAAATTTTAATTTAATAATTGTTTCATTTGATTAAATAACAACCAACAACTAAACCAAAAATTTTTCAAAATTTCTCTCAGTTTTTGGTGTATTTAGCATTACACCCTGCAACAAATTAAAAATTTTTGTATTTCTCACCTATGAAAAAAACGATTTGTATGAAAAATTATATACGACATAGAATTGAACTACGTTTTCAGTTTTTTGCCATCACGTCAAAATTTCTGTTAAAATTTTTTCAAAACATAATAAAATTCTTGTGCTCATTTTAGGATGCTATTATGAATGTGAAACGAAAGGTAAAAATCTTTACTATTTTTAAAAGATATTGCTTATAAATTTTCATAGTAAAAATATCACAAATGTCCTTTTAAAAATGTAATCCTTCAATATTCTTGATGATTCTAAACTAGGGGTGCTCACGTAAAAAATACATCGATGTTTTTTCCCATGCGATTCATCGCGAGTTTACATCGATGTTTTTCGATGTATCAATTAAAAACATCGATGTTTTCGATGCATCGTATTGATTACATTTGGAATTAAAAAAAATTAAATGAAAGTCAATTTCGTTAGAAAGATCTAGATTATTATATGTCCCAATACTTTTTATTTAAACTTTGTAAAAATAATAGTTTATTAACACGTGTAGCTTGTAAATTGCTTCTCTGCTGCGTTAAAACAAATGAAGCTTTTGAAAAATGTCTTTCAGATGGCACGGAACTGGCAACCATTGTTAAATATTTATACGCTATCTGACATAATTTTTGTGATTTTACTAACACGCTTTATGAAAAATGGCAAAAAAACAATATTTAGTGCTGTGAATGCCAATTGTTATATCAAGCGATTTTAAAACAAAGTAACTCTACGTCATGACAAGAAATCGATTTGTTCGAACAACGAAAAATTTTTTGTGCGGACATGTATTTGTCACGTGAAGACCGCTCTTGTCGATGTTTTGTTCTTGTACGCACGAATCGATGTCTCGTCAAGACGTAGAGTAGGGTGTTAATAAACGTGTTAAGGGTGTTAATAAACGTTTCAGCTGAAGTCAGAAAAAGTTATCATCACTGCATCATATGAGTTGCAAAAATATTCCCATACAAAAGCAGAGCTGCCAAATGCATAAAATTTCAGTTTTTCGATACATCGAATAAAATACATCGATGCATCGATTGATAATCGTATTATGGGATACATCGACATTTACACGATGCATCGTATTCAAAACATCGATGTTTACGATGCATCGGTATACATCGAGCATCCGTATTCTAAACTCGAAACAAACACGCAAGCGACGTTGATCAGTTTTACATAGAGCATTTTGGTAACAAAAAGTAGTAAAATCGGTTTAGCGGTTAATAAGATATGAGTATAAATGGGAAGGTATATCTGTTAAAAAAATGTTTTATTCACATAACGCTTTCACTCAGGAAACTTCTGCTATAAATAATTGTAGTAGTTTGAGTAGTAATAGAGTATAATTATTTTTAAGTGAAAAAAACGGTAATTTGTAGAAGAAATTTCAGTTTTGACTACATTTGCAGTTTATTTAAAAAAACAAACCAGATGACTGAATTATGAATTTACATTCATTTTATCAGCTATTTTTATTATTGTAAAAAACAAAAAAACAAACGACTGTGAATTTGTTACTACTTTTGTGGCTAATTTTATCAACAGTTACAAACAAATGACAATGTTAGTTGAATTTAATGAAATGTAAGTCGTCATTTTTTCAAGTGAAGTTTGATTTGTTTTTAACTATACTTGCAGTGTTAAAAAAATATTTTATTCGCTAGATGCCTACACTCAGGGAACTTCTGCTGTAAATATTTGTAGTAGTTTGAGTAGTAATACAGTATAATTATTTATAAGTGAAAAAAAAGCAGTCATTTGTAGAAGAAATTTTAGTTTGACTACATTTGTAGTTTATTTAAAAAAACAAACTAGATGACTGCATTATGAATTTACATACTTTTATTTTTTTTTTTTATTGAAAAAAAAAACAAATAAACGACTGTGATTTTTTTTACTAATTTTGTGGTTCATTTTATCAGTTATTTTTTACTATTGTAAAAAAAAAAAAAAAACAAACGACTTTGAATTTTTTACTATTTTTGTGGTTAATTTTATCAACAATTAAAAACAAATGACAATGTTAGTTGAAATTAATGAAATGTAAGTTGTTCTTTTTTCAAGTAAAATTTTATTTGGTTTGACCTAAATACATTTGCCGTGGTCTTTACCTACATAATATTCCAAGTGTATAGATGAATTTGCTCTGAAATACATCTAGTTCCATGAAATATTGAGAGATACCTTCACGTTTGTACTCAAATCTTTTTAAACGCTAAACCGATTTTACTAATGCTCGGAATTATTTATTCCGGTAACGCCGCTTGTGTGTTCGTTCCAAATTTAGAACCATCTTGGATATGGAATAAGTACAAGAATTTAAATACTTTTTGAAAAAATTTAAACTTTTAAGTCCTTTTAAAAGGAATTTTGACGTGATGGCGAAAAACTTAAAACGCAGTTTTACAATATATGGTTTCTAGTTTCACGTATGAACATGTGTGAAAATTACTGTAGCACGCTGTTATTAATAAATTATGGAGTTGAAAAAAGATTTTTCATTTCAATGATTTTGAATTATCAGACTCAATCGATCATCTTTTTTTACATTTTTTTTTTTAAAGAGAAACACGCAACTAATCATTGATAATTCGGCATACTATAGCATAAGAAATTAAATTTTCTTAAAATATATGACACGCAAAAACTCATTTAAAACAAAAATCACAAACCATGTGTGTGTCGCGTGCGTTGAACATGCGTTTAAATCACTAATATTATTAGTTAAAATTTTAGTTTTTTTTTTTTATTGTAAAATAATGCAAAGTTAAGAAAACTTTCTTGCCTCTCTTCTTGTGTACAAAAAAAAAATAAAAAACAGCTTCCAGCCATATTTAAGAATTTCATGCCAGCAACCAACCAAACCACAACCCGACAATGCACAGTGGGATATTTCAGAAATATTTAGGAAATAATTCAGGCATTTTTTACTGGCATATCGAATTGTCATGAAATTTCACAAAAAGCCATAATCCACGTAATTTCCAACTTTAGTTTCAAAGAAGGATCCACTAGATTCAGCGGTATGAGTATGCAAAAATTTTAAGAGCTTGCAAATTTCAATAGATTTTCAAAAATTAAACATTTTTGTTATCCTGCTGACATGACCAACAGTAAATACGCTTATCTCTTAAAGTGCATTTGAAAATGAAAACTTTTGATTTTTGGAATAGCCTGGTCCGGTTTTTTTGCCAATGGAAAAGGCAAATCAAGTCTGATTGCTTTGAAAAGTATTGGTGATACTGACAGATTTTTTAATCAAACAAAAATAAAAATTGAATGTAATACCTTGTTCACGCTTAAAATAAAATGCCTCTCGATTTGAAATTATAAAAAAACGTCATTTTAGTAATTTTTGGTCAAAAAGGTAGCAAGTCTTTTTTGCCTTCAGATTAAAAGTTTCTTTAGGAACACATAAAGTTTTTGTAATTTTCTGAAAGACTACTACACTCATAATAAAACCCCGTACAAATAGTTGAATATGCTATGACAACAGAAAATAGTACCTGAATTTTCGCCAGCAGAATTTTCAATGAAGTTAAGAATCACAGTCTGCTGACAGTTGTATGTTAAATTAAATAAGAATTCAGCTAAATCAACATTATTTTTAAGCTGAATATACAGAAAATTTCTGCTAAAAAGGTCTTTCCGGATCTGACCAGAGGCAGGTCCATATGTATTACCGGGAATAGTTATAAGCACTTAATCAAGAGTGCTTGTAAGGTACGGAATAACGATTTTTGGTCCACTTTTATGATTAGAAAACAAACAAAAAATTGGAGAAAATAACGTCATCTACAAGTGAGACTAGCGGAGACACAAAAAAAATGGTTTAAAAACAATTGTGGTTAAATACGAAACACGGCTCAAAAGTTACGTAATTTTTATATGTTGTAAAAATATTAAGTTTGATATAATTTTATTAAAAATAAAAATTATGTTTTTTCGACCTTTAATAGCACAATGCAAATTAAAATTATTCTAGTTCGAGGCCATACTCTATATTTCTTTATTAGTATATTGTCCTAACAAATAATCTATAGAATTTTTTGTTTTCGAATTTATTAATTGACCACTTTCAGGAATGTGTTGATAGATCTAGTTCGGGAATTTTCTAGGTGTCCATCATCAGAACACGTTTTGAAAGAAGTGACAATCCCATGGAAAACATCAAACATTCATATAAACTAGTTTTCTCACTAAAATATTGAGAACTTGTTCGTTATGTGCAAGCTCTACCTTTGGTAGATACACAATACACGTTTTTTTTACTTATTTTATTTTTTAATTTTCTGTAGAGTAATTTTGATGCACCAGAGGATTTTTTAATTTAGACCAAGTACAATTTCTATGTACAAATTTAAAAAAAAATATAAAGTATAAAAACTAAAAAATCCTCTGCACTGTGGGAAATATCACAAAATTTGTTGAAAAATTTCTGCCATTTCTTACTTAGTAGGACAACAATAGGTGCTGTAATATCGTGCTTCAGATTTGATTTTGAACCTTCCAAACATACCGGTGGCAACAATATGACTACTCAAACAAGGAAATTTTTTGAATATAATATTTTTAGTGCTTGCAATCCAATTTTCTAGTAGAGACTGTGTGGGCTATCTCTAATAGTTCATGAGATACTCCCATTTGAAAATGTGAAATTCCAAAGTCTTTTGCGAATAGCGTTTCGAAATCGGGGTCAATGCAATATCTTGTTAAACTCAAAAACTACATTCGTTTAAAATAGAAATTAACAAAAAAAAAATCAAATTTTTTACGATTTTTTTTAGAAAAAGCACCAACAGTCTGTTACCTCCAGATAAATATTTTCTTTCTGAATATATAAAGTGTGCATTCTAATCTGAAAGGTATTTTATATAAAAAAGCGAGTTGTGTTAAAAAAAAATTTTGATTTTTTTTATCTACTTTTTCCCCAGCAGCTTCTAAAGTTGCCACATTTTTAAGGCAAATATAATCTTTAGCCCACTGTTAAAAATTGTGCGCGTCTCCAATTAGGTAGCGGAAGCGCCTGTAGCTAGTCCAACATATACCTAATTAATTGCGTCAATTTCTTCCAATCTCGGCTTTAAATGTAGACATGGCAGTAAAAAATGTAAAAAAATACAATTTTTTATTTTTTTTTTATTATTTTTGTGAATTGTGGGATTGCTTACAGTAAATCATAAATTCGGACATAAATTTCACATTGTTGACTTAAAAAACTATTTAAGTCAAAATACCATTGAATTATATCTATTAATAAATATTTTATCGAATAATAAGTTAATTCTTTTTTTTTTTTTTTTTGAATAATAAAAATTTACATTTTAACAAAACTGAATTATTTACCTTTCTATCAGATTACAAATATGTTCATTTTTTTAAAAACCGATTAGAAACTATTTATTTTTTTTATTTTATTTTATTAATTAATAATCATATAATTACAAATTATATACTATTTCCCTAACCGAGCATTAGCTACTATGGTCTTCGGCGCGTTGTAGCGAAAACAGACCAGTGCCTCTGGTGGGAATCGAACCCACGACCCCCGCACTGATACGCCAACACGCTACCAACTAGCCTACCGGGGCGCACATCGATTAGAAACTAAAAAATAACGAGCACTCATAATTTTATATGCAAAAAGTTCCCTATTTTGGCTGGTCATATTACCGCTCCCGGGGAGCATAGTAGGCGCAAAATCAAAACTTAAGCTCGATATTAAGTCACCTATGCCTGTTCCAATCAGACTACTAAGTAAGAAATGGCCGAATTGTGTCCAAGAATTTTGTGACCCCTCCGAATTCGTCCATTTTTTACTCAAATTTCAACTCTAAAAAATTTTTACTCTGAGAGCACCACCGAAATTGCAAAATTAAGAACGGGTGTTGGAGTTAAATTTAGTTCATATGATATGATTGCATTATTGCCTTTTTACATCGCCTTGTGGACAAGATAGCAATAAATGTAAAAAATTATATTTTTGAAAACTTTGTACAGTTTTTTGGGATTTCTGAGATTTTCTTTAGTCATAAATTATTTTTTTTCTGTTTAAATGATAACAATAGCAACTTACAGCTTTCAGTTGGTATTAAAATTCATTACAATACGTTAAAATTTTCACAAAAATTAAAAAAAAAAACATTTTCAGGGATATCCGAAACTTTGTTTAACACATAATATTTAGATCTGGTTCGATGACGATGTACTAAATTTGTAGAAAATTGGTTAATAGTTAGACGATCAGCCAATCGAAATTGATCTATCAACACATTCCTGAAAGTGGTCAATTAATAAATTTGAAAACAAAAACTCTATAGATTATTTGTTACGACAATATCCTAATAAAGAAATATAGAGTATGGTCTCGAACTTGAATAATTTTAATTTTCATTGCACCAATTGCACATAACGAACAAGTTTTCAGTTTATTTTTGATCAATGGTTATAATCTTTAACTTCGAGCTCATATATTAGTTCTCATTCAGTGGGAAAACTAGGTTATATGAATGTTTGATGTTTTGCATGGCATTCTCACTTCTTTCAAAATGTGTTCTGATGATGACACATTCCTGAAAATGGTCAATTAATAAATTTGAAAAAAAAAACACTATAGATTACTTGTTAGGACACTATCCTAATAAAGAAATATAGATTATGTCCTCGAACTTGAATAACTTTAATTTTCATTGCACAATTAAAGGTCGAAAAAACATAATTTTTATTTTTAATAAAATTATATCAAACTTGTAAAAAATGGCTGAACTATTTCCAAAAATATTGTGATATATCCCAATGTGCAGTGTCTGACTTAAAGTAATTAGAGGTGGTAGTTTTATTATGCTCAATATTAGATGAGGGTTATGCATGAAATAAAATATCAGCCATCCGTCCATTATTGCTTGTGGCCTTTATGTTATTTTGTATTTTTTTTTTTTTTTTGTTGTATCAAATTCTTTCTGGGACAAAGTAAAATAAAAATATAAAGTGCCCATTATGAAAAAAATAAATAATATTTAAGTTTCACTCTCAATTTCCGATAATTACTGGGTCAAAATCGATATATTAACTCTTTAATACATTTTAGTACAGACAGAAACCCTTTTTAACCCTTTCCCTACCCTTGTACACTACAGTGTACACATTTTTAAATAAATACATAAGTTTTGATAATGCAATACAGTCTTATAGTTTTGTTTTAAATATGTTCATTAGGATATTGGTCATTGAAAAAAAAATCATTATATGCATGAACTGTTCATCAGTGCTATATTGTGGCGATGTTTGTTAAGAAATTCAGAAATTTGGCTCGTAGCTTCATCTACTGACCAGAACAAGTCCAACCAAATTACTTTTTTTTTTTTTTTTTTTTTTTTTTTTTAGTTAGTCTCTTTACATGAATCCCAGTACGACACCAAAAAAAGTAAAAAAGTTTATCATATAGAGCAAATTAACAATATAAAATACTTTGTTCAATTCACACATAAACTAACCACTGACAAGTCCCAGGAGGAGGACGAAACTGCGGCAGTCTGGTGTATCCCTTGTGTGCATAAAAGTTTTCAAATAGTGGAAATTAGATTACATATGATTTTCTAACAATTGTGAATTGTTGTGGTGTTTGTCTTAGCTATCTTCTGCAATTACAATTAAATGTAAAATCGACCCCGTGTAATTGAAACTGGTTTTAAGCCACAGCAAAAATCGACCTTACTTAGATCAGTTGGTTAGAGCCTCTGTCTAAGTGTAGTGCGAAGTGCATGTGGCAAAGAAAGCAGGTTCAAGCCACGGTCAGGATTGCAATTAATAATAAACATTTCATATAGATGCAATCAAACAATAAAAACCATAACAAATAATTACAGTATTGTCAAAAAGGATTACTGATGAAGGTTGTGTTACCAGAAACTGCGCAGTCTAATTCAATAAAAATTTACAATGTAGTTATGATTTTTAGAAAAGTATGCTTAATCTTCTCTACCACGCCTATCTCAAAAATGTTTTCTTATTCTTCTTCCTGTAAAGAGACTAACTAAAATAAAAATTCTACAGTAATTAATTAAACATTAATTACGACTGTCATTATCTGACGGTTGCAAAACACTTTCTAACATAAAATTAATTTTTGTTTATTTGAATGTTATAGTGGTCAAAATGGTAGGAAAAGTACCAAAAAAATCGACCCATTTTTTGGTGGGAAGAAGGGTAGGGGCAAATTTGTAAACCTTACTCTTTCTAATTTAAGAATTCCAAACAAGAATCAAAAGTAAAAATAGATATTTATGCACAAACAAAAAGTCGGTAGTGAAAGGGTTGAAAGAATAACACTGTGTGTAATTTTTAAGTCATGGCAAAATAACCATATACGGACACCACTACATGATAAAAGACTAAAAAAAAAAAGACCCGTGTCTCCCAATTTTTCACAAAGTCATATCCTCTTTTGTTTATGGGCCGCCAAAGATTTGGGGCCTCGGTATCATTTTCGCAAAAAAGTGATAATTTTCTCAGGCTCATATCTTGCAAATCGTTCAGAATTTCGATTTACTCTCTATGGCAAAGTTGTAGCTCTTGTCATAAAGAACAAAAATTGCGAACATATAAAATCAAAAAAACTTCACCTTCCAGATCAAAATCGCAAAAAACTTAAAAAAATTCGATTTTTTTTTACCTTTTTTCCCCGTGTTCAGGTCCATAGGTAGCAAACCGTTCAAAATTCAAGGAAACAATCAACTACAAAAATTTACCTAAGATCTCAATAAACAAATTTCTAGAACATATAAACTTCCTAGAGATGATTCTTAACACTGTTTAGTAGGGTATTCAATCGGTTAACCGTTACTCGATTAATCGATGAAATGATGTCAAACAATTGTTCGAGTAATTCGAAGTGGCCAATTTCGAGTAAAGAATAACTCGAACAATTTTGGTCGATTAATCGAGTAACTCGAGTAATTTAAAAATATGAACTATTTTATATTTTTTTAATATTTTGTATAAAATAATGTGACTGTTATAGTGAATATTTATATGTTAAGTGTATTTTTATATTAAGTGAGCACTGTTAAAGAAATTATATTACGAAAAACGAAGAACTTAATGCGAAAAACTCCGATAACGAAGAAACTTGGATATTTTTTAAGAAACAAGTTCTAAGACTGGGGTGTTTAAGATTATTGGTGCGGATTTGAGGGTTAAAAGTGGGATCAAACATTATTTTTTTTTTTTTGTTTTTTAATTTAGTTGCCATTTGATCTAAAGAAACTACATATAAATACTATATTTTCAAAAAGGAATTTTTAAATGTCATTTACTAAAATCTTTTTGTTGGTCCCTTTTATGTCGTTGTAACATGTCAATTTCAGAAGCCCTATATGGAAATTCATAGCGGTCCTACGCAAAATTTCCACATATTAAAATTTACATATAGAAGTAATGAAGTTTTCATTAATATGATGAAAATCTTCTTAAATATTAATGAAAGTTGTTTTCAAAACTTCTTTATAATTTTTTTTAGAAAAATTACATATCTCAAAATCCCAAAATGATAGGACAAAATGGACTATTTTTTCGTTTAGTACTAACACACTAATATAACAAAACTGTGTCAAGTCTGAGTGAAATTACAAAACGGATCACCTTACAAATATTTTTGTAAAACAGTTTAATACATATTTATGACCCAGTTATATTGAAAGAAAATCAATGTAGATTTCAACATATTTATAAAGAGTTTCATTGATATAATAACGCTTTTACTTTGAGTGTACTGAGACGATACTGTCGCAATAATAAATGATCTTAGCAAATGTTTTTCTCTTTTAGATATACTTTTTACTAAAATTTTTAATTAATTTGTTAATTTTTATATATATGTTATATTAGTACTAATAAAATATAAAAACATACAAAAATGTGAGTTTTTGGAAAATAAAATTAAAGTATTAAAATTGTTCGAGTTACTCGAGTTATTCGAGCAATTTTAAAATCTTACTCGCCTACTCGAGTAAATTAAAAACCTCAAAATCGAGTTACTCGATTACTCGAACAAAAGCAAACCCGAGTAAATTGAATACCCTACTGTTTAGGTAGCGCGCAAAAGTGAAAAATTTTTTACCCAATTCCCAGGAAGTTTATATGTTCTCGAAATTTGTTTATTGAGATCTTAGGTAAATTTTTGTAGTTGATTGTTTCCTTGAATTTTGAACGGTTTGCTACCTATGGACCTGAACACGGGAAAAAAGGTAAAAAAAATCGATTTTTTTTAAGTTTTTTGCGATTTTGATCTGGAAGGTGAAGTTTCTTTGATTTTATATGTTCGCAATTTTTGTTCTTTATGACAAGAGCTACAACTTTCCCATAGAGAGTAAATCGAAATTCTGAACGATTTGCAAGATATGAGCCTGAGAAAATTATCACTTTTTTGCGAAAATGATACCGAGGCCCCAAATCTTTGGCGGCCCATAAACAAAAGAGGATATGACTTTGGGAAAAATTGGGAGACACGGGTCTTTTTTTTTAGTCTTTTATCACGTAGTGGTGTCCGTATATGGTTATTTTTTTTTCGTGTTGCACTGTGTAACTAATAAAAGCAACCTGTTGTATGAGTAAATCTTCTGAAAGGCTTATAAACAGAGTTGTTGCATAGGGAGGAGGTTTGTATGAAAGTTAGAAAGATTTTCTTTTTTAAATTTTAATATCAGTAAAACTTTATTTTACGAAAAATAATGAAAATTTTCAGTAAACTGATGAAATCTTTCACAAAGTGGTTAATGCTTTTTTTTTAAAAATAATTTAAATGTTTTTTATCAAGCCTCTTTATTTTGTGTATAAAACAGTTAATAAATAAAATTATAATTTTATTAAATTTTATCAAGAATTTCATTATTTTAATGGAAAGTTTCAATCGGTGAGTTCCAGTACAATTTATGTGCTTTTAAGCAAAAATTCATTAAGATCATATATTTCTATTGTTTTAAATTTTTCGAACAAAAAGTAAAATTTTCCCATAGAGCAATGGTTTGAGATTTTAATTCGTTGAGAAGGCTTCAGTTTGTATCTGATCAAAATTTGTATAATTCTATCGTTAATAAGAAAGAATGAAAAAAATTTTCGATTTCGGAAAAAATTTCACTTTGATAGGAAATTTAAATTTTTAAAGTTCAAAAATAATTATAAATAAAAATTGAGTTTTAACAAATAAATAAATTAAAAATCCATTTCTGGTTGAAAATATAAATTAATTAAAAATAAGCTACCCAGTAAAAAATATATGGATTAATCCATAATCGAGCAATAAAGGAGTAATGACTTGTTAATCCATTTGGAGTAATAAGCGAGCTATCGAAACTTTTTTTTTTTTTGTTTTGTTGTTTGGAAACATGTTTGTTGAGCCGATTTAATTCGATTTTGTGTATTAAATTTAAGGAAAAAGCCGAAGTTTAGCTATAAAATTAAAAGTTCGGCCGCCGAACTATTTTTGATATGGCCGAACTTTTGGAGGCCGAACAGTGAATTTATTGCTTAACTACGGACTTTTCTTTAAATTTGTCATTCAAAATCCTCTCTAATCAGCCCAATATACATTTTTCCATTTGTCAAATTTGTCCATAATGTTTTAAAATAAAGAATACAGACCAAATACATTTTCTGGCCGAACTGTTCGGTCGGACACTAGATGTATCAGTTCGTTTTTTGTTTTTTTTTTTTTTCTTTGACATAACTGTTAATTGTTGATGCTTTCGTTTTGTTTTTCTATTTAGTCAGTTTAGTTTTAAAAAGTGAAGCTAAGGAAGCAATAAAAACCTGGAAAACAAAGCTGATATTCTCACAAATGAAGTCGGATCATTAAAGCAAACTATGTGTAAACACGCTGTTTTATTAGAACAGCTAGCTAAACATCTACGCCCAACTAGTAGGGATCTTAAAAATTTCCCAATTAATTCTTTTGGAGGATTTTAAATTCTTCAGAACAGCTGATAAAAACCGAGCCTGATTTAGAAGTGGTAAAACTGAGTTTTTTGTAATGCAATTAGTTAAACAAGTATTCAAAATTCTTTTTTTATTTTAATTTATTTCAGATTTCGAATATTAAATTGAGGTTTGACAAAATCAAAATTGAAAAAGCACTACGCAAAATGATCGCCGAAAATATTTTGCTCAAATTAAATTGGGATGGATCAAAAAATATGATAGCCTTAAACCAATACAAATAGTTTAACTTTTTTTATTTCGGTAATAGCTGAATTTGTAATATCATGTCTTAAATAATATATTACGTGTTATCTTTTCTTTAATTTTCTTGGAGAAGCACTTAAAAACACGTATTCAACATACCCGGAATATGAAAAATCTTTCAAGCTGGCATTTCGTAAATCTAAGGCAACTGTTTACTGACAGACCTACTCGCCAAAAACTACGACCTCGTCGAATCCAACAAATAAACAATAATAACATTTTCCAAAAAATTTTAAAAAATAAATGAATATTTTCTTGTTTTTGTAAAAATAACCAAATTTGTATTTTATATGAATGTTTTCTCCCTTTATGCTCTTTTAGGAGACAAAAGCGATTACTCCCTTTATGCTCTTTTAGGAGACAAAAACGATTACTCCCTCTGATGTAATTTTCAAGATTAAAGGGAGTACTCCATAAGGAGCTAAAAAGGAGTACTCGTGATGAGGCGATGAGCCTCAAAGTAACTCATTACCTTGTAGTGGGTAAAGTAACTGGTTACTTATATGGTTACATGGTGCGAAAAAGTAATGTGTCTATAAATAGATTTTCATAAAAAAAAGCATAAAATTTATTTTTTTCAGATATTTTTTTTTAATTAAATAAATAACTTTTTTTTTTATTAAATAAATAACTTGGTCATGCTGGGATTCGAACCTGGGGTCTCTGGTATTTAACAATTAGTTAGGCGAGAACTCTTCCAACTGAGCCATCGATACATATAATATTTTATTGCTTAACATGTAGATGAGTTGTTGTGCTTCGTGTTTTCGTTTGTGATATCAAAAATATACACCTTACCATTATGCTTACAAAAAATCACAAAGTAATGTGTCTATAAATAGATTTTCAAAAATATATATTAATAACTACTTTAAGTTTATAATTCATGCATTATGTAATTGATGATCGGTAAGTCATTATTTTATGTTTTGAAGTAATGTAAAATGTAATGAGGTCTCATTACAAGGTAATCCATGAGTGTTAAATTATCGGTAACTCATTACTTCTTGTTGGAAAATAATGATACAGGTAAGGAGTACACATTACAAGGTAATGCATTACTTTATCGCACCCATTACCAAAGTTTTGCTGGGTAAGAAAATAAGTTTATTTAGAGATTTTTAATAATAAAATATAATAAAAATAAAATTTCGTGGAAAACTCAATTTTTGGTTACAAACATTGTTGGAATTCAATGCCACACTACCACACATTAAAGACAGGAGTCTACTCCCTGCGGGAAACGAAGGGTCGATTGATCCAAAGTGCCAAACCTGTGATATATGATTTAGGGGCACGTCATGAAACTGGTGAAACCAAAATTGTGGTGCACCAAAAAGTGTTAATTTTGGTGAAATGACCAATCACGTGACTATAGTTATGGTGACAAAACATTCACTGGTTGCTACCGGATATATCAAGTAACTGGAGAAAAAGTAACATAACCTCAAAGTGTACTGAAGCAACTAGGGCAGTTCCAGTTGAAGTTATTACCGGTCATTGAACTGGTTCAAAACAATTAGCAGTGGATGAAAACATGGCAATGAGTGCCAAAGGATTCAGTCACTTGACTGCTACACAGCAGACATAACACTGAAGGAATTTTATCTGTACCGACTATGTGACAGTAGAAATGAAGACTTAACACTCCACTGGCTTAAAAGAACTGAACACGGAACTGTGACCAGGGTTGCCAGATATGGCGATCTTAAACTTAGTTTTTTGTTGGGTATAGACAAAATAAGATAATTATAAAATTGATTTTTGTTGTGCCTTTTTAAGGTTTTTTTGAAGAGGGGGTAAGACACACTGTTTTTGGAAAAGTGCAGTGATTGGTTCCGGACGGGCTATTTAACAACTCGTGCATAATATGACATACGCTGAATAAAAAGTGACAGGTTACTTGCTAATTACTTTTCGCATGCCCGTCTCAAAACTATTTCAGTCAAACTACCCCTATTACAGAACACATTGCGCGTAATATGTGACTACTTTTCCTTCAGTAATTGTTCTCCAGTTCTGAGATACGTACACCTACACCAGTCACGTGATAATTATTTTCCCACTGGTAATGTTGCATATCACATAAAATCTAAAAATGTCATACTTTGACACTACCTACTTCTAACTTGTCCAGTAGTATATTCATTTCAGTCTGTATGGTGATAGGTTTCCTTGGTCAAGTTATTCGATACGTCACACAGTGCTCTACAGGTAGCAAATTGTCACCTCCTATGACAAGCCCATGTTAAAAGTACCGGTCACTTTCATATAACAGAACCGAAACTAGGACAGGTTCATACACACAAAGTTCTAGTCACATGACCATACCAGTGACTGGTCCGTTTCCCACAGGGCTTGTATAACCGGTTTTATTTTCCTTTTTCATTTTGAAATATCTTGAACTACCGTTAAAATAACGCTAAAATGCCGAAACACTAATTTATAGAGGTATTTTCCAGTTATAAAAAAAAAAATTAGTGGGTCAAATTTTGAAATAAACTGTGATATTAGAGGACATATGCCACTATTGGAATCGTACACTCAAAAAAAAAGTCAGTAAAGTCAGGCACATTTTTGGTGGGATCCTAGGAGAAATTGCTAATATCAGCAAAAACGTTGCTAAATTAGGCAAAATTTTTGTTGAATTTACAAATTTATATGCTGTGATTAGCAATTTTTCTGTAAGGATCCTAATAGCACAAATGTGGCTGAATTTGTAGGCATTTTTTTTTAAGTGTAGTTTTAAAATTTTTTTTTAGGCACTGATATGGGCGTAGTTTGCAACCACCGTTATAGCAAAAGGCAATGTTTGCCAACTATGGTTAAAAATATGAATTCAAATAAAGCTCTTTTTGTTCCACGGGTCTTAGTTAACGAAATAAATCGATTTTAAGATTTTTAATAAAATTATCATATAAAAAACATGTTTGGTGGAAATATGAATGATTTCATTTTAAAGCACCTTTTTGTCGTATGGGGTTAGTTCATGAAATTAATCAAGTTAAATATTTTTCATACAACTTTTTATAAAAATCTATTTTTTTGAAGTTGGGTCGAAAATATAGATGAATTCAAATTTCGCTTCTTTTTGTCCTAGGGACCTTAGTTTACAAAATAAATCTTTTTAAAGGTTTTTAATAAAACTTTATATAAAAATCCATTGTTGATAAAAAATTAAGCTCCTTTAGAAAATAAATCATTTTAAAGAATTCATGAATTTCATGCCGAGAATCAGAAGTATTTCTCTTTAGTTAGTTTGTTTTATGTCTACGCTCCAATTTCATTTTTTATTGTAATATTAACCCTTTCACTAAGCTTGTACACTACAGTGTACACATTTAAAAAAATATAAAAAAAGTTTGATAATGCTAAAAGACTTTATATTCAGGGAAATATAGTTGCGATATTTGTTACAAAAGTTCGATTTTTTTAATCATTTCCGAAAAATGGTCGTTTGGTGTATTTCTTAAACTAGCAAAGCTAGAATCTTGAAATTGTTCATGTAGTTTCATTTAATGACCAGAACAAAATCAAACAACGCATTTTTGGATATTCGTATGATTGAGTGGTAAAAATGGGCTGAGAAATTTCAAAAATTCGATTTTTGTAACCATTTTTTTTGGCTGGTAGGAGAGGGAGGGGCATACATGTCAAACATTTTCTTTCCATTTTAAGGACCCCAAACAAGAATCTGATGTCCACATAGAAATATATCCACAAACAACAAGTTGATAGTGAAAGGGTTAACGATATTATTTTAGCTATAACGGAATGTTTTGGCATTCAATCATTTAAAATGGTATATTAAATTTATATTTTGACGTTTTAAGGGGCAAACAAATTTGATTTCAAAAATGTAATGTCCAAAGCTCAAGACGAAGGCACACTTTAGACGAAAGGAAACTAAAACTTCATAACCATTTTTATAAAGGTATAAAATCCTTAATAAAAAAACCCTCTGTTTTGTCGTCAAACTAAGATCACATTTTTTTTTTTTTATAAATTTTATTTTATATAAAAGCCTTAGGCTTTTTAAACGTTCATTTGTTGTTTAAAGTTTTTTGTTAACTAATTTGTTGAATGAAAAGGATGAAACCTAAGGCCAATTCCAGAAAACTGCCAATATTTGCAACGAATCAAAGAAATGAAGGAAAGAACAACATAAAACCAAAAAAAAAAAGAAAAAAAACATTAAAGGTGAACAGTATTTTTTGATTTATGACTTTTGATTAAAACTTTTAAAAAATATATATATTTGATGAATTTCTTAAAAATTAACAACAACGTATAAACGTGATTTCCCAAATACAAACAAAAAAACTTTATAATCTGAAGAGTAAAATATGGGTTCCTTTTTTTTCTTCATAGTGTTAAATTTAATTAAAAATAAAAAAATATCAAAAATGCAGAACAAAAAACACTTTCTTATCAATTCTTTAAACCATCAATGCAAAAAGTTAGTAAGCCAGTGTATGGGTATCATGTTTAAGAGTAAAGTTACATGCTACCGCAGAGGTTGCAGAGCTAATCCTAAAGAAAAAGGAATCCAAGTAAAACTAGTATATCTACTCCAAGGTGGTCGTTACATTTTGTTTACTGTAAATGATCCACCGACAATTGTTTGCACTTAAGATTTTTACACATGATTTGCTAAATTTAGCAAGTAAAATTTCATGTCGTTATTGCAATTTTGCCACTACTGTTCAACTGAATCGAAGGAAAGACAAAACACACAGACAGACATTCAGACATTTTATACAAATAGTACAAAAAATGTATTTTCTTGACCACTGGTTAGTTAGTACACTGATAATAATCCATGCGCAAAAATACAAATAAATGTCAAAATAACCAAATATTTTGTAAAATAAACGACAATTTGTTCATTTTACAAAAGATTTTGTTGTTTTGACATTTTTTTCGTATTTTTAGCATGGATTATTATGAGTGTAGTAGTAAATTAAAACCGTCTACACTGAGAAAATTCTCGGTATGATATCAATGAATTTCTGCTTTGTGGTGGCACTATAATTCGTCAATTGAAACTTTTCATTAAATTAATGAAAAGTTTCATAAAATGTATTAAAAAAATTTTATTTTATTTATTATGAAAACCTAATGAAAAAGTTTCATTATAATTTGTTTCAGTAAATCCATGAAGCTTTGTCTAAGAAATTTTTTATTCACATTGTGAAGAAAACTTCATCAGTGTAGTGAAAAAATTTCATTAAAATTTGTAAAAGAAATTCTCTTTGTGTACTTCATGTTGATTAAGTAACTTTTAGTACTGGAAAATGTTTTGATATCTGATTTCTATTTTAATAACTAAATGTTGTTAATTGATTTATAAATTTATACATTCTGATGAAAAACAAAAGCTGGAAAACCTTAATATTTTATATCCAGCAGAAATGAAAATATTTAGGCCCATTTAACTTATGAAACTTTTCATTAAATTAATGCGGATTTTCCCAATAAAATCAATGAATGCCTTACAGGGAATGAGGATTCAATTGGTATCAAAGCACCTATCGCGTGACTGGTTAAAGCAGGACGTATAACCGAACTAGTTCATTATGTCATTGCTGTGGATTAAAAGGTGTCAATAAAATTGAAAGAGATACCACTTAACGAGAGCTACCAGCAATTTTTTATATCCACAATGTGGTTTTAAAATATTTTTAATTTTATAATTTAATTTTTATTAGTTTTTTTGAAAAGATTTTCAAATTTCAATATTTTGGAAATAGATAAAACTTTTTTGAACTATAAAAAATTATTTTTAAGCTGTTTTTTATTTTTATCCCACTCTAAATTTTTCACTTTTTGTTATTTTACACAAAGAAAACAAATTTATTAATCACATTTCTTGCCAATTTAAATTAATTTATCATACGCGCCCAAGTAGTAATATAAAAATCTTTTTTGGTCTAAACTACAGATGATTTCAAATTTAGCTCCTTTTTGTCTTACGAATCTTAGTTTGGGAAATAAAGGGTGATTTTTGAAGAGCTTTCGGATTTGATTTAAAAAAAACACATAAAATTTATAGAAATGTATGAAATCTCTATTTGAGTCGATAGAACGATCTATATAATTCAATGTTTAAAGATGATTTCATGTATATGTTGACCGCGGATGCGCCTCAAATGGTTCATACGCTGGGTCCAATTTTGGCATACCCTCTTCAACATATCGGCCGGTATTAAACGAATAAATTCTTGTCCCTTGGCTGGTCCCTATAGACATGAGCCTTAACATAGCCCCACAAAAATATAGTCTAAAAGCGTTAAATCGCACGATCTAGGCAGCCAATTGACCGGCACCAAACTTAAAATAAACAGCCTTCGTCGTCTTTGAAAAAGTAAGGTCCAATAATGCAACCGACCCATAATCCACACCAAACAGTGCATTTTTCGGGATGCATTGGCAGTTTTTGCAATGCTTCTGGCTGCTCTTCACACCAATTACGGCAATTTTGCTTGTTCACGTATCCATTCAACCAGAAATGAGCTTCGTCGCTAAACATAATTTTCCAGCGCCCATTCTTTATTTTAAATGGTTTTACACCCAAATCCTTCAGCAACCTTTTCCACCTAGTGGAGTAACAGAGGCTCAATTGCAGCGAAAGGCTCCGAATCGTTAATACACGGCGGATGCAGTTGCGATATTTTTCTCTGCCTGCACTCTATGTACGCGTGTTGGCGGTTTAATGTCCAATAATGTAAATTTGGTGCGAAATTTAGTCACAATATTCCGAAAAGCCGCCTCAGAAGCAACATATATATATAAACTGAGTAATATCCAAATTGCATTAATAGAAAATAAACCATAAAACACAGTACGACCAAAAAAAATACTTGAAAAGTTATACTTTTTTTCTGATAAATGTTGCCGAGTACAACAAAAATCAGTTTTTTGAAATTTGCCAAACACCTCGAAAATCTTGAGTTACTTAGTAACTGGGTTACTTAGTAGAATATCCTCCGATTTCAAGTTTATTTAGAAAGAAGAAAGTAAGACCTTTCCAATGGTATATATATTATTTAAGTTAACTTGAGAAATCTGTGTGAATTTCTCCAGCAAAAACACATTTTTTTTTGTTCGCCATTTTACAAATTTGGATATATTTTTACAAAGTATTTTGTCAAGGAACCGTACTATATATGAATTTGTTAACAAAACAAATTTATTTAGGAGTGAAACGCAACTTCGTTTTTAAAAATCCGTTAAAAATTGCCTGAGTTATTATTAAACTCTTTATTAAAATAAACGACAATGAGCATATTAGCAGTTGAAACTGAAAAAGATTTGGGAGAAAATGAGTACCTCAGTAAGATGAGTAAAAAAAAAGTTTAAAAAAATCCGAAAACCCAAAATAAGCACTAATGGGGAAGAAAAAAGCTTAAAAGGAACAAAGCTAATTTGTCTTTGTAGATTTTTTTTAACTTAAACCTGAGAGAAACCCTTGCATAGTATTCCAAAAATGTTTATTTGAAAATATTTGAAAACGCCGAATTATTCGAGGAGAAATAACCGGTTTCTCGAATAACTCGATAACCGTATGTTATCAAAAACCGGAAAAATAGAAAAACCCCGGTTTATCGAATAATTGGGAAATGAGTCTTGACAACTCGTAGCATGCTTTCATCTCAAGTTGAAGAAAAATAACAGTAACGGATATCAACTTATAAGCATTTACTTTAATTCATATGAATTATTTATAAACTTGTATGCAAATAAATAAGTTCCAATTTGTCTGTGACTTATTTTATAAAGTTTATTCCTCCTGCTGCTTCTAGACTTTCGCCCATTTTTTTTTTCAGCTTTTCAATAAACAAATCCAAAAATATTTACACACATGATCATAATAATAGATACACCAAAATACAAGTTTTACAAACTAATAAAAACTCTTTATTTTATAAACAAAAATTAAAAAATGCAGTTCAGTTTTATTAACTTATTAACAAAATGTAGTAAATATGCTTAACATTTTACATTCATAATGAATAACAAAAAATATTAAGGCACATAAGTAACATATGGAAGTTCAATAGGTCATCACAATAACAGATACACTTAGGAAAAAATTACAAAAAACAAACAAACTTCATTTTTTCTTTAAAGTAATTTCGGAATATTAAAGTAGGACTTGTTTGTTATACAACCGACTTTGTTTTGAACAACTTTCTGTACTTTTCTAGGCATACTAGATATTAGTTTCTGCGAAATTTCTTTTTGAATCTCGTAGCAAATTTTATTTTTTTTAAATTTTCGGAAAAATTATCTTTATTTTCGAAAACTTGACTCACAGTCTTTAATTTAACTCACGCCACAAGTTTTCGATTGCATTCAAGTCATGTGGCTAGCCTAAAATCTGAACTTAATTATTAACTACCCAGTTTTTTTATTAATGTTGAACTGTGTGCCGGGTGTTTATCTTGCTAGAAGGATTAACATCAGTCCACCAATCGTTCGCTGTCATTTTCAGTATGAAAACTTACCCAAACGAATTGCATGAAAAGTTCCATTAAAAATAGAAACAAAATTGAATTTTAAAAAAAATTGAGAAATATTTCAAGGAATGACGTATTATTATTGAATTTGTTTGGAAATGGCAGCCAAAGGAATGTCAGACGCAAGAAGGGTGAAGAATTTCACATCAAATTGGCTTAAAGCGGTTAAGCATAGTGGCCGAAATATAATGGATTGGAGATGATTCTCCTGATATGGTGTTGGTCTGTTACATCGTATTGAAAACACTTTGAATGTGGCGGGATACAGAGATATCTTACAAAATGTATTAACACCAAATTCTAATGATGAAATGCCTCAGTTTTGGGTGTTCCCATAGCACTTAACCCCACCGAAGTAAAATAATGAATCAGGGCTATGAAACAAAAAAGTAAAGCGGCGAGCAAGACTTATCTCTCACAATTACAGTGTTGCTGTGTTTGAAGCCCATCGTCCTTCACCACCTTTCATCTCTCCACTATCCCAGTGCTGCCAGCCCAATTTCTTCAAAAATCGTCAAATTTTGTTGAAAAAATCTTCAAAATCGTCATTTTGAGAATGAGAAATCGTCAAAAAATCGTCATTCCGAAAACTATTCATATTTCAATAAAAACAATAGAAATTTTACTCACAACTTAGTTTTAATCACTTTATTTGTAATTATTTCACAATTTTAATGTTCTTTTTTTATTAGTTCCTTTACAAACGACTCTGAGTCTTAAAAACACAACTCCCAATACTCATTTCGGGGAATGGAATTTTATAATCACTGACCTATTTTAAAATCTGCAAAATTCATTTAGTTTTAAAATTTTTTCCCGATATTTCGTTTCATAAAATTCGGGCATACAATAAGGAGGGAAATAAAGAAAAATATTTATGTACCAAGAATCATATATGTAGAAAATCACTCTTTTATCATTGATTTTGAAGCTAAATGATTTAAATTATTAAAAAATAAAGATTTTGGATTTGTAAAATTTGTAAAATATATAAAAAAAATACATTCGAATTTAGTTATTTTTTAAATAAAATTAAAATAAAAAAAATCACATTTTCCTTAGATGTTTTAAATAAAAAGAAACTTGATCAAATTTTGTCCGTAAATTTTATAGAAATAAAAAAAAAATTAAAAATTCTATAAAAATTGCAAATTTTTATTAATCGTCATTTTCCATACAATAAATTTTGTGAAATCTTCAATCGTCATTTTAACATATTTCACTTCAAAAATCGTCAAAATGGAGACAAATCGTCAAAGTTGACAGCGCTGCACTATCCCCTTTCCAAAAAAAATCAACACATTAATGAATAGGAAGAATTTCCTGGTGTTGCTTCTCTTACAAAAAAAAAAATAAATCAGCAGGATAACGACTGGAAGTACCGCTGAGAATTATTAAAAAACTTGTTTATATAGAATTAAGTTCAAGTTTCAAGTTTGCCAGGTCAATCATATGACTTGAGTCCAATCAAAAACTTGTGAAGTGAGTTAAGTTAAAGATTGTGAACTCAAAATTTAAAAAATAAGGATGATTTATGGGAAATTTTAGAGAGAAAAAATTTGTACGAAATTCCTGAAAACTTTCCAGAAACAAATATCTAGTATGCCTTCACTTAGAATACTATATAGGTAAAGACCACTGCAAATGTAGTTAAAAGCAAATTAAATTTCACTTAAAGAAAGCACGACTTACATTTCAGTAAATTCAACTAACATTGTCATTTGTTTTTTAATGTTCCAAAAATTAACCACAATTGTAGTCAAAGTATAAAAAATAAACAAACATTTATTTTTTTAAATAACAAAAAACTACGATACTGTAAAAAATTAAAGTAAAATCATAAAACAGTCATTTAATGTGGTTTGTTTTTTTAAATAAACTGCAAGGTTAGTAAAACATTTAATTTGTTTTACAAATGACTGACATTTACATTAAAAATAAAGAAACTGTATTACAACCCAAACAACTACATATTTTTAAAGCAGAAATTCCCTGAGTGCAGAAGAGTACAGAAAGTTTTTCAACCCAAATGCGTTTGTATAAAATACAAGTCCTATTTTAATATTCAGAAATTATTTTAAAGAAAAAATTAAATTTGCTTGTTTTATATGATAATTTTCATAAGTGTACCTACATTTAGGGAACTTCTGCTTTAAAAATATGTAATTGTTTGGGTTGTAATACAGTTTCTTTATTTTTAATATAAATGTCAGTAATTTTTAGAACAAATAAAATTTTTTACTAACCTTGTAGTTCATTTCATTTAAAAAAAAAGCAAACCACATCAAATGACTGTTTTATGATTTTACATTAATTTTTTTCAGTAGTTTTTTTTTTTTTTTTATTATTTATTTTTTATTCTTTTAAATAACCGAGCCTAGAGGGCCATATATATCTAAAAAATAACTACTACACAAGACTGCTGTATTATATAAATCAAAAAAAAACTATATAATTAACAATATAATATTAAAAAAAGATAATTAATATAAAATAGTATATTATTATAAAAGAATAAAAACTTTAGAAGTTAAAAGAAAGAATAGAAAAACTATATATATATAAATGAATAAATTTTTAAATTAAACAATTTTTAATAAATATAATAATAATATAATAATAGACACAAACGTGTATAATACTCCTCATTTATCCTTCTTAAAAAATGTCCCTAATGAATATAGTTGCGTTCAAATATCAGATGTACAGTAACAAATTTAAGAAATTTGTGAATAAAAAGGTTTAAACATGGTTATAGCAGGCATATTCTTTTAGCTTGACCCTAAATACATTGACAGAAAAGTCAAATTTTCTAAGTAATAGGGGCAACGAATTCCAAATTTCAGCTACCCTGTACTGAAAATATCGTTGAAGAATTGATGTATTATGTATAGGATACTTTAATTGAGGGTTTCTTAAAGATCTTGAAAATACAAAATGTTCTAGTAAATATTCCGGACATTTAGACCTAAAAACATTATAAAAATGTAATCGCGTATGTATAAAACTTTAAAAACTGCATCCTAGAAAGTATACTACATAATCTGAAACATGATCGCGATATTTAAGGTTGTACACAAATCGAATAATTCGATTGAAAAGAAGGTTGTATATACGCAGTACCTGACCCTTGATACCTGTAAAAACTTCAGCACAATACAATATATTGGACATCAATAGTGCATGCATAAATTGGTAGATAAAGTTTCAAAGAATATAATCGACGTAACGTAAAATTTATAGTAGAACACAACCAGTTTATATGTTGATCAAAATTAAGACGTAAGTCAATTAAGACTCCCAGACATTTAATACATTCTACAAACTCAATATTAACACCATTCACCACCATATCAAAATTTTCTTCAGACCTAGGAGATTTAAAAATCATTGCCTTAGTTTTCCTAGGATTAATACAAAGATTACAATTAGACATACAATCTGAGACATCTGACATTATATAATTTATCACCTGCTCCAATACATCAGAGAAGTGACGTTCAGCAGAAAAAAGAGTCTGAATATCATCTGCAAAAACAAAAGCCTCTCAAGAAAACCCTTCAACAATACTCATCATATCATTCATATAGAGTAAAAATAGCAAAGGTCCAATCACAGATCCCTGTGGAACACCGCTTGTCACTGTCGACCAATTAGACTGACATGTGGTTAATTTTTACTACAATTGTGGTTCATTTTTTTAACATTAAAAAATAAATGACAATATTAGTTTATGAAATGTAAGTCGTCCTTTCTTTAAGTGAAATTTCATTTGTTTTTAACTACATTTGAAGTGGTGTTTACCTACATAATATTCTAAGTGTGTTATTATTATCACCTATTGAACTTCCTTAAATATTTTTTTTTTAAAGATAAGCAACACTCAGGAAACTCTTCCTATTAATTAATGTGTTGCTTTCTTTGGAAAGGGATAGTTTAGAGATGAAAGGTGGTGAAAGATGAGGGGCTTCAAACATGAAAACACTGTAATTGCGCGAGTAGATAAGTCTTAGAACAGTTGTTGCTTGCCACCTGATGTAGAGTTGGCGAATTTATTGAAGCTTTTTGTTTCATAGCCCTGATTCATTATTTTACTTCGGTGGGGTTAAGTGCTATGGGAACACCGAAGGTGGGTGTAGCGATAAATATAAGTGATAGAAAACTCATACATATTATTTTTCTAAATTGATGTTGTCGTCACCGGGAATTGAACCCGGGACCATCTGTGTAATAGTCCAACGCACTAACCATTACACCACAGCGCCCACATTGTTGCTTATTTGCCTTAATATTTTTAGTTACGCATTATTTATGTAAAATGTTTAACATATTTACTTTATTTTGTTATTGTTAATTAAACTGATCTGCATTTTTTAATTTCTGTATAAATGAAGATTTTGTTAGTTTGTAAAATTTATATTTAGGTGTATCTATTATTATGATCATGTGTGTATAACAAGTTATATAAAATTTTCAACGCATACTTTATACATAATAAAGCACACACTTGGAGGTAAGTAGATAGATGGTCATCCCGAAAAAAAGCCAAATAATAAAATTCTATTCCAATTTTATTTTATTTGTTGATATCAACTCAACTCCATCCAAATCGATTAACGTCAATTTTTAATGCTTTTCCCCAGTGATTTGATACGTATAAGTTACATTTTATAATACGTTTTGTTCAAAAACTGAAAATCAAAATCTATAAACTGTTCTTGACGCAAGCGGAATCGCCGTTTTAAATCAAAAATAACAATAACAACACAGTGATTGGATGTCGTACAATGATCATCAGCAGCCCGTATGTGTGTAAATTTATTCAAAAAGGAAAAACAGAACATTAACGCTGCATAAATTGTCATAAATTACGAAAGATACAATAATATATGTGTATATATAAAAGAAAAAAAAAACAAACTTGAAGATCGTTTTCGATGAATTTTTAAATGCATACTGGAACAATTGAGTTAATATAGAATTAACCCTTTACTGTATCACGAAATTTTAATTGTGATAGAATTCTATTGGTACACTCACGACGTTCTTTAAGTAACAACAGGGTGGTCATTCGGTAGTAAACAGTAGTAGTTGTTTTAATTGCTATTGTAGTTATTTTTCTGTAAGAAAATGCAAAACGATTAATTCAGACAGTCATTTCAAAAAATAACCAACCAAAACTACTGCACTTCAGTGACAGTTGTTTTGAGTAGTTATTATAGTATTTTAATAAACAACTACGAAAGCAGTAATTTTTAGGTAAACAATTAATTTCTGTAGTTATATAAAAATAGAAGATTGGGTAGAGTTTTTAGTTTTTATTGATTTGTTATTAATGATAATAGGTTTGCAAATAATAAAAACATCATAACTGGAATACTGTTTGGAATTTTGACTTTACATTTTAAATAGGATTCCTACAAATTTTTATTGTAATTTGTTAAAAACACTATTGTAACTGTTAAAAACACTAGTTTTTACAACTTATGTAGTCGTTTTAGTTCATTGTTTTCTTGTCCGCTTTTTTGGTTTAGGCATTCGTTATTAGTTGTTTTTGACCGCTTTATTAGTAGTTTTTACTACAATTGTGCCCAACCTTGTGGTCAGGCGTACAGTAGCGAGCAAAGAAATGGAACGTTGTGTCCTGATATATTTGAGTACCCAGCAAAAACATGATAGTGACATGTTTATTATTTTATACAATGCTTAGAAATGAGTACGTATTACCTTCCACATTACTTTAAATAATAAAATAGTGGGTTACTAATAAGAAACTTATAATGCATTACTCTCAAACGAAAAATAATTGGTGAACAGTTATAGGTTATTCAGCTTATTGCTTCCAGACAAAATATAATGATACAACATTATTCCGAAAATCCATTTTTAGACTCATTATAATTCGTATTTTTGTAAGCTATAGGGCAAGGTGTTAGTATATGTTAGTTATATGTAGGGCTGAGATTTTCATGCACTAAAAAATCGAAAATATGCGCTTAAAATATGCACTAACAAATCCAAAATATGCACTAAAAAAAATAAAAAAATATGAACTAAAAACTTAAAAAATTTCAATAAAAAATGGATTTTTTTTAATTTTATTAAAAAGAAAAAAAATAAAAAATTCAGTCTACTGTTATTCAAAGGTACAATATTTTTTAAAAACTTTGTCTGTTCGGAAGCAAAAAAATTTTGTACATGAAAAATTATCTCTCAACGTCAACCGTAGTTATAGGAGCATACTTGAAGGATGCTAATTCATTAGGGCAATATTCATTTTCAAATTCAGATACCACATTTGAATCCAAATCAAAAATATTTGAAATACAGTTGAACCTAGATTATCCGGGTTGCACGGGACCGGACTCAGCACGGATAATCGAAAACACGGTTAATAGAAGTTATTTATTTTTCCCATAATTTTAACTCTTTGTATGTAGGTGAAAAGAAAAACAAGCAAATAAATATGTGTGCTGCACGGATAATAGAGGTGAAGCACGGAGGAACAAAATAATAGCACGGATAACAGAGGTAAGCACGGTTAATAGAGGAATTAATCAAACCACCAGCATGCCGGTTAACAGAGGCCCGGATAATCGAGGTTCAACTGTATGTTTTATTTTTGAAAATCCTTAATTTTTTGCAAAACGTTTTGGATTTGTTTTCTTATTTTTTCCCCATCTTGTTAATACTGGCTGCGGTGGAAGGGGAACCAACGGATACATTTAATTAAAAATTGCAACTCGTGAAGGAGCCTTTAAAAATACTTTTTCCGTATGAAACCAATAAATCAATATTATCGAATTGGCTTCTAATTTCCTCTGCAACGTGGTGTAAGCCATGTGCCAAGCAAGTAACATGTAACTGTTTTGGATAAAATATTTTAAGCCCATTGGTAGCTTTAACCATGTACGGAGCTGCATCGGTTAAAAATAGAAGGATCTGCTTTTTGTCGAAATCTTGACCCAACAAATTTATTGAGTCATGAAAGCACGAGCTATCGTAGCTTGGTTGGCATTTTTCAGTTCCATAGCGTTAAGCAAGAATTTATTTTTGCAAACTTCTTCATCTTTATCGAAAACTTCAACAATAACATTTGCAACGTAACGCCCTTCTTTATCCGTTGTTTTATCCATCGACACCCATAAATATTTTCTTTTCAAAAAAGAACAGATTTTTTCTAGGTGGGACTTATATATATTGTCCACATAATTTTTTCTAAGAGTAAAATGGCAAGAGATACTCTCGATCATATATGTTTTAAAGAAATTTCTTAAATTTTCGTTACTTAATTTGTTTAAGGGTATGTCAGCAGAAATAAATGCTTCACATAAGTGCACACAAAACTTATTTGTTGTCTCTGTATTTTTAAGCAACGATTGGGAATACTTTTGTAACACGCTCGAGCAGCTCCTTGTGTTTTTGACTTTTTAAGTGTTGCTCAACCAAAAAATTTCTTTCGTGACTCACGGATTTATTGCAACCTTTGCAATAAAGTATTCGACCATCAGATTTAAAGGCATTGCTAAATTCGCATATATATTTTTATTTGAAAATTTGATGTCAATTAATGAGTTAGCATTAAGTTATTTAGTATATGCTTCTCTTTCTAATAAAAAATTGTATTTTAAAAAAGAGCTCCAAAAGAATTTATTTATTGATTTTAAAATTTTTTTTTGAAGAATTTTTTTTGTGTATTTGGAAATTTTTCTGAAGAACTTTTTTTTTTTTGTTAATATGTAAATTTTTTAAAAAAATCTTTTAAAAATGCCAAAATATGCAAAAATATGCATTTATAAATTGAAAATATGCAAAAAATATGCATTTAAAAAATATGCAAAAATATGCATTTTCACCGAAATATGCAAAAATATGCAAAAACAAATCGATGCCATTTTAACTCAAATTTATTGATTCGGAAAGATAATTGATCGATATCGTTTTTAGATTATCGACAAAAAACATGCATTTGCATGGAAATCGCAGCCCTAATTATATGCCTCGGTTCAGTTTTATTAACTTATTAACAATATGAAGTAAATATACTAAACATTTTACATAAATAATGCAGAACAAAATATATTAAGGCACATAAGTAACAAATGGAAGTTCAATAGGTCATCACAATAACAGATACACTTAGCAAAAATTACATAAAACAAACTTAATTTTTTCTTTAAAATAATTTTGGAATATTAAAATAGGACTTGTTTATTATACAACCGACTTTGTTTTGAACAACTTTCTGTACTTTTCTAGGCATACTAGATATTAGTTTCTGCGAAGTTTCTTTTTGAATCTCGTAGCAAAATTTTTTTTTTTGTAAATTTTCGGAAAAATTATCTATATTTTCGAAAACTTGAGTTGAGTGTCTTTAATTTAACTCACGCCACATATTTTCGATTATATTCAAGTCATGTATTTGACTTGGTTAACGTAAAACCTGAACTTGATTATCAACTACCCAGTTTATTTTTATTAATGTTGAACTGTGCGTCGGGTGTTTATCTTGCTTAAGGGAATAACATCAGTCCACCAATCGTTCGCTGTCATCTTCAGTATGAAAATTTACCCAAACGAATTGCATGAAAAGTTTCATTAATAACAGAAATAAATGTTGAAGAAGATTTGAGGGTAAAAAAAATTGAGAAATATTCCAAGAAGCGACGAATTATTATTTAATTTGTTTGTTTCGTATTGTTTTTTTAAATCTATTTTTAGACCGATTACTTTTTTCCTTCTGGTAATGGCTTAATATTCATACCCTTGTATGTATATAGGTAACCCATTGTAATTTATATTTATGTAAGGCTGCCAGTAATACATAACTCTTTACTTTTGGGACATTTCATATAAACAGATAGAATTATAATATAAAGGGCAATATGTCTAAATCTTCGAGTTTAGCTTACTAGACTCATTATTGGGTAAGATGTGCTTTTGCTGGGTACGTCTGTGTGCTCGTAATATAAAATAATGTTTGCTAGTAAAATAAAATTTGTATTTATATATTTAAAAGTCAATTAAAATACTAATTAATTCAATTAAATATTTGTTTAGAAACAAATTTAATTCGAATCAAATCTTAAATTAAATATTTTAGGTTGATAATTTTTTCTGTGTATATTTCTGTATTAAGATATTGTCCTAACAAATAATCTATATCATTTTTAATTTTATTTTTTAATAAAATTTATATCAAAAAGAAATAATTTCTCGTTAAAAAATAGAATTTTTTTTTAATTCCTCATGTGACACAGGAAATAAAATGAATGCTCTAACGGACAGTAGAGGTTTAAAATAACAAAAAAAAAACTCTGTCTATTGACGTAAATGATGTAGATTTTTAAATTTTGGATTCGGTTATTGTATATTGTTACATATTTTTTTGTTTTATGTCGCTAAATATGGGGTAAGTGTGATTATAAGTACATACAATCTTCTATATAGAATCGTTAGTTTTATCTGAAAAGACTTGAAACAAATACAAAAAAAAAAAAAAAAAAAAAAAAAAACAGTGGAATTCATTACGCTATCAATTCCGGTGTTATTTACTTTATATCACAATAATATCTCTGGCATTGTAGTTGATATCGACTGGAGCTGTAAAAATGTTGATGCATTTCGTTTTGTATTTATTTTACCTGGTTTATCGTTGGAGGTCTCTCCTCTTCAGTGTAAGATAAGACATCTTTTTTTTTACAAAAGACGAAAAACGGCAGCAGCAACAACATTTAATACAGTTTCGCTACTACTACTGTATAGAAAAGATTTGATCAATCCTTTCTGGTGGTTTGAAAATATCATCGTTGAATTGTACTTTGGATGGAGATGGATGAATGTCAGCATATATAAATTGATGGATGGATGTGTTGTGTTGTATGGGTTGCTACTTTTTAAAAAGTTTTTTTTTTTTTTGAATTTCTTTTCGTTGAAGGGCAAGAACGGTTTGCAAGTATGGGGATATGCGTATGGAAGACATTCAGTATATCGATAATCTAAATGTTTAACATGCACGATTACAATGGTCGTTTAATGTGATACAACACACACACACAGACTCACCTTTCAATGTATAATGAATTGGAACTGGAGAGACTACATAGTACACTCAAAAGTTCGTAAATATTATGGAAATATTTGTAAATTTAAAGAAAAATTAACAAACTAAGGTCCACAGCTACACTCATAATAAATCCTGCTGAAGGTACGATTAAATTGTCAAAACAACGAAGACTTTCGTAAAATAGACAAATTTTAATTTTACATTAATTTTATGAAAGTTTTTGTTAATTTTAAATTTTTTTTCGTATTTTTATGCATGCATCAAAGCACATCGTGTCTGTTATGTTACTAAAATTTACTACTGTTACTAAAATTTATTAAAATTTTTGTAAGCCCTTGATGAAAATCGATTTGCTACAAGTTCGTTAATAATATAGAAATATTTGTAAATTTACAGAAAAATTAACAAACTAAGGCCCATACCTACACTCATAATAATCCCTGCTAAAAGTACGATTAAATTGTCAAAACAATCAACACTTTCGTCAAATAGACAAATTTAAATTTTCTGTTAATTTTACGATTAAATTGTCACAACAACGAACACTTTCCTAAAATAGAAAAAATTTCATTTTACTTTAATTATACACTCATAATAATCTATGCATAAAAATACGAAATTATTGTCAAAACTACAAAAAATTTCGTAAAATGTACAAATTTTCGTGTATTTTACAAAAAATTTGGTTATTTTGACATTTTTTTGTAATTTTTCGCATGGATTTTTATCAGTGTACGAAAGCTTTTGTTAATTTCATATTTTTTTGGATTTATATGCATGGATCAAAGCACATCGTGTCTTTTACTTTTCGTAAAAATTTGTAAACGTTACTAAAATTTATTAATATTTTTGTAAACATTTTATGAAAATCGATTTGCTAAAAGTCCGTTAATAATATAGAAATATTTGTAAATTTACAGAAAAATTAACAAACTAGGGTCCTTAGCTGCACTCATAGTAAATCCTGTTAAAAGTACGATTAAATTGTCAAAACAACGAACACTTTCGTAAAATATACAAATTTTAGTTAAGATTTTTAGAAATATCTAAAGTGGACTTCTAAGGGGATTTGTTTTCTAAATAAATAAAAGACTATTTATTCATTTTTCATCCGACGTTTCGTTGGATATTCCCAACATCCTCAGGGATAATTTTATTAATATATAGTCTTTTTTGTCGAATTTTAAACATTTAATTCACAATATATTTTACATATGCACAACATAAAATTAATTAAAAACAAATGTAAAAAATAAATAAAAGTAAATATCACTGTAAAATCCTCTAATTTTACGATTAAATTTTCACAAATTTTCATATTACGTTAATTTTACGAAAGTATTTGTTAACTTTACATTTTTTTCGTATTTATATGCATGGATCAAAGCACATCGTGTCTGTTATTTTTCGTAACAATTTGTAAGCGTTACTAAAATTTAATTACAAAAATTTTTTAATCGACATTTCTTAGTTTTTTATTTCAAATTTTTATTAGAAGTTTTCCTAATCAGGCTTTCAAGGTCATGGTTTTCAAATGCAAATAAGAGATTATTTCATTTTTCAATTCAATGTTTCGTTGGGATTATTACAACATCTTCAGGGATTTGATTTTATTGTAGACATTTTCTTCATATTGAGTTTTATACAAAATTTTAACATTGAACAAATTTGCTCTACATTATTTTAAAAAAAAATATCAAAATTTTTGGTAATTTTAGAAAATCGGGTTTAAAAAATTTGCAACGAAAATAAATTTTGTAACTTTTAAATAGAGAAAACATAATTTTGTACTAGAAATTTTGTATTAAAAATTGTAAAATGTGTTATAAAACCTTTTACAAATGTTTTTTACTAACTTTTTTCTCTGAGTGTTTGTATTGCTTTCAAACAATACACACAGCTTCTGTATATTGTCAAAGAAATTTTGATTTAAATCATTTCAGCGTAATGATATTCAAGATTGGGCAACACACATATGTATGTAACATCATTCCATAAGGTTTTATGTACATACGAGTATATTTGATGCAATTTCTTCCTTTGTGGTTCTTTAGTCAATTAGAAGTACAATGGGAATATATCAACTGGAATAAGAGAAATTTAACCCTCTAGCCGGCAAGTCCGCCTCCAGACGGGGTATTTTAAATTGTTCGTAAGTGCGCCAAGTGAGTGATTTTTACTAAGAATTTAAGCTATTTCGATAAAAACCCAAATTTACAAAATATTTTATGTAGCTATTTTTGTGTACATAGCTCGGTTTGAAGGCGAGAAAGTGTTAAAGTGCAAATTTCGTAAAATTTCAAAAAATAAATATTTTAAAATTAACCTAATTTTCAAAAATCTTGAAAACATATTTATGTTGACGGGAAACCATTGATACTACACACAAAGTAAGACTGAAACTTTAGCTGCATACAGGATTTCAAGAGGATACCTGTAAAGGACATGGTCTTAACTGGAAAACGTATAGACGATTTTTTATGAAATTTAACGGAAAGATTATATTAAGTATTATAAACAAAACCTTTAAGTTTAAGCGATATCTGTTGAAGTTAAGGTGCGTTATCGCTCAATTTCGCGTTTTTTAATAGCCATATCTTTTATACTTAAAGCACAAAAATGTAATTTTTGGACTGCAGTTTTAACTTGGTTAGAGAAATAATTTATGTCTAAAGTTATTTATTTTTTTTATGGATTAGTTTTCAAGACTCGCTCTTAACATATTTTGACCCATATCGCCTAAAATAAGCAACGAAAGAAATTTTGGTAGAAAAACATGTTGGTAGCGATTCATAATCTCACTTTCACCATTCACCTCAATTTTCGAAACTCATTATTTTCCGTGTGTTAATTATATGTCCCATTTTTATTTCTGATTTTTTAATATTTGTTTATTGTAAAGACGATTGGACAATAAAAAATTCAAAAGTTTTTATGATTTGATAGAAAATGAGGTTCGAAAACTGAGGTGAATGGTGAAAGTGAGAATAGGAGTCTCTAACTAGTTTATTTTTTGTGGCGAACAAGTCAAGTTGTATAAATTTCATTGCATAAAAAAAAGCTTAGGCCGATTTGAGGTTTAACCAACAAACTTTCATAATATCGAACAAATTATTCCAGATTTTTTTAAGAATACCAAGAAAATTACTTCAGCGGTTTACTAGCTGTGGAAAACAATAAAAACGACAATATTTAAGTAATTAAATTAAAAAATAAATAAATGGTTAATTCAAAAAAAATCTTTTTGCGATAGAAAGATAAAATATTAGACATTATTCTAAAAACTATAATTTAGAATTAGCACTAATAGTAACCATTTCATAGTAGACCCTTTTTTTAAAGGTAAAATCGGGTGACAGAGTGGAGCATGGGTACTCATCGGGCATTGGGTACTCATCATACACGAATAATTTTTTTCTTAATTTAATTAAATTTTTGAATTGCATTAAAATGGTAAGAGAGTAAACTCAAAAACCAAAAAAACACACAAAAAATAGTTGTTTTTTATTTTTCATAAAATACTAGGGAAAAATTTAAAAATGTCTCTAAGTCTGGGACTTATTTTTTTAGTTAAAACAAACAAAAAAAACAAAGACTGAAAAGTGATCCACCCGTTAAGGCTGCACCCGATTTTCAATATCATGTCTTGAGAAAAAGGCATTTAAAGTAAATATTGCTCATGTAAATATAGGGCAAGGAGTTTTTTTAACAAACTGTAACTTTTTCATTTGCGATTTTTTTTCCAAAATTTTCAAAGCTTATAGAAAAAAGTTCAACCTATAAAATATGAAACAAAAAATTTTTAGAAAATAAAATTTAAAGCTAGTAAACCCCTTAAGCTACTTCTTAATAGATCTGTTGTTACGAGGGCGGATCAATAAGTCCGTGACTTATCAACCTTCCCTCATAGTTATATGAAATGCAACAATGCTCCCAGTAGTAATATTAAATGAGTATCAATTGAAAGGTATTTGATTGAGAGGCCAATCAGATGCAGTATTTTAAAAACTTTAAAAACGAAATTATAAATTTGTCTCTTTTACTATATATAAGTTTTTCTTTTACTATATATTTGAGAGTTAACTTTAGCATACCTTCCTTGTAAGTAAGACACATATTCTGCTTAGGCATCGAATTGAAAGAATGTTGGTAACCGATTTGGTTTTAAATTCTTTGGATTTCAATAATTTTTAACCCATTTTTATGATTTCACGAATAAGGGCATTAACTACGGTGTCACTGAAAGTGGTTGTGAGAACTACAAAGAGTCCACTTACTAGCGCTTGAAGAGACCTATGTCTCATTAACAAAAAATACTTTTAAGCATTTAAGTTGTCTTATAATTTGTTAAGGAAACAGGTGATGATCACACCTTTCAATCTACACTCAAAAAAATAAGTTAGTAGAAAAGTTAGTAAAACGTCTTGTAAATCAGGTATACTATTTTTTAGCAAATATTTTTGCTAAAATCGTGTTTTCAGCTAAAATTTTTGTTATACTTATTCAGCACTTAACTGTTTTATACTAATGCTTTACTAATATACTAATGTTTTACTAATTAATTTTGCTAAAAAAAATTGTGCTGATAAGTAGATGTCGCGGCATGTCAAGATGTAGTAGAGAAGAGGAAAATGATATTAAAAAGTACAACTCTAACAAGACAAGCAAAAAAATCAACCATGAAAAAAACATATACAGACATGTAGACAGAGTAAAGAGAAAGACAAAAACACACATCTTAGGTAGATTTGTATGGTTTCTTTTTCTTATTGCAAAAAAAGGGTTGTTTTTTTCGTTTCGTTTATTTTGTTTATTTTTTCGTTTCGTTTCTAGAATTATCTTCGGCAGTTTCGTCATTGAAATGATAGCATCATTAAGACAACCATTGATGTAAGTAGTTGAAAGAAAATTTTTGTTATGTTATATATATTTATTTCTATATATTTTCAGATATTAAATTAATTCATGTCGTCAATGTGGGAAAATTAAAATTGTTATATTTCGTTATTATAGTAAATTATTTTTAAAAGAATCACAAAAATATGTTTTATGATTTTCAGCAAATAAATTAACTAAATTACAATTTTTCTACAATTTTTTTACGTTTTTTTTCAGTCTACTAAAATTCAGCAAAAAATTTATTAATTTTTACCAACGCTTTTTTATTTCTAATCTACTAAGTGTTAGCAAAACTTTTGCTGAATCTACAAATTTTGTTGCTAAAAATCAGCTCGCTGATTTTCAGCAAAAGATTTTGCTGACATTAGCAACTTTTTTGCTAGCATCCTCCTGACTAAAATTTTGCTGACTCAGCAAAGTTTTTTGCTGACTTTACAAACTTTTTTTTATGAGTGTAAACTTTAAAATAAAAAAAAAATTCAGATCATAATGGATACATAATGTAGTTAACATTCTTAATTGGTTACTGGAATGACAAATTGTCTTCATATCATTATAACACGTATATTAGAAATTAAATCATATATTTTCACCCTACACTCATAAAAAAAAGTTTGTAAAGTCAGCAAAAAATTTTGCTGAGTCAGCAAAATTTTAGTCAGGAGGATGCTAGCAAAAAAGTTGCTAGTGTCAGCAAAATCTTTTGCTGAAAATCAGCGAGCAGATTTTTAGCAACAAAATTTGTAGATTCAGCAAAAGTTTTGCTAACACTTAGTAGATTAGAAATAAAAAAGCGTTGGTAAAAATTAATAAATTTTTTGCTGAATTTTAGTAGACTGAAAAAAACGCAAAAAATTTGTAGAAAAATTGTAATTTAGTTAATTTATTTGCTGAAAATCATAAAACATATTTTTGTGATTCTTTTAAAAATAATTTACTATAATAACGAAATATAACAATTTTAATTTTCCCACATTGACGACATGAATTAATTTAATATCTGAAAATATATAGAAATAAATATATATAACATAACAAAAATTTTCTTTCAACTACTTACATCAATGGTTGTCTTAATGATGCTATGACGAAACTGCCGAAGATAATTCTAGAAACGAAACGAAAAAATAAACAAAACAAACGAAACGAAAAAAACAACCCTTTTTTTTGCAATAAGAAAAAGAAACCATACAAATCTACCTAAGATGTGTGTTTTTGTCTTTCTCTTTACTCTGTCTACATGTCTGTATATGTTTTTTCATGGTTGATTTTTTTACTTGTCTTGTTAGAGTTGTACTTTTTAATATCATTTTCCTCTTCTCTACTACATCTTGACATGCCGCGACATCTGCTTATCAGCACAATTTTTTTTAGCAAAATTAATTAGTAAAACATTAGTATATTAGTAAAGCATTAGTATAAAACAGTTAAGTGCTGAATAAGTATAACAAAAATTTTAGCTGAAAACACGATTTTAGCAAAAATATTTGCTAAAAAATAGTATACCTGATTTACAAGACGTTTTACTAACTTTTCTACTAACTTATTTTTTTGAGTGTACACTGAAATGGCGGTAGCAATTGTTTAGGGACTGACTATGTGGTGTTTGTAATAAGCAGCGTTGCGAATTTTATACATTAAAAATCGAAAATATGAGCTTAGAAATACAGTAGAAACTGCAAAATATGCTCTTAAAATATACAAAAAAAAAAGACTGACAATTTAATTTTATTTGTCTACTAATATTTAGCAATTTTTTTTTTGCTGATTTTAGTAGTTTAATTTGCAACATTAAATTAACTAAAATTTAGCTAAAATATTATTAAGTTTTTGTAGATTCTACATTTTTTGCTATTTTCATCTTACTACTATTTAGCAAACGAAATCTTTAGCCAGATCGAAATACTAGTATCAACCTAGCTAATATGTTTGATTTGCTTTTTTTGTAAATTTACGGAGGTTGGAAGCTCGTTATAAATTAAAAATAACAAAAAAATACCTTCGATGTATATAAAAACAAAAAACAATTTTTGGTTTTCAAAGTTTTGTAACGTAATGCTACTTGTTAGGAAAATATCCTTACCACGCGTTTTATTACTAAGAAGACAAGAATGGAGCAAATTTGGTGATTAATAGGTTTTTGTTAAAGCTCTGCATATTCTGGAGGATCTAATTTTTCTAAAACTTCGGGTTCTGGTGAGATCTTTAGACAGATCGAAATACTAGTATCAACCTAGCAAATATGTTTGATTTGCTTTATTTTTGTAAATTTACGGAGGTTGGAAGCTCGTTAAAAATTAAAAATAACAAAATCTGTTTATTTTAGCAGATTTTTAACTAATTTTTAGTAGTTTTAGCAAAACTGTTTACAAATTTTTTTTTTTATTAGTGTATACTTAAAAAAAATATTCTTTTTTATTACCAAACTTTAATCTACGAGATTTACTAATAAATGATGTCCGTTTTAACGATTTATTGGT
>CM037853.1:13858219-13878608 GCA_021234595.1 Delia radicum | reverse complement strand
AATTTTTATTGAAAAAAATTTGAAAAGTTTTCATTGATTTAATGAATTTTTTTTATGAAATTATGAAAAAATCATAAAAAATTTTATTTAAAAAAATACCAATATTAATAAATTTTCATTCAGTTAATGAAATTTTTCATTAAACCAATGAATCGATTTAATGAAATCGTTCATTAATACTATGAAGGAAAATTCTATCAGTGTATAACAAGTGCAAAAAATTTCATTCTATCTGCAAAATCTACTCGCATACCATTAAGAGTAACCGTCACTTATCAGTTTCAAAACCAAAACCCAAAACTTGTGTTTTTATAGGATTCACAGAGAACCCATTGACAGAAGTCCAATCTAATACCTCCCTAATTAAAAAATTAATACCTTCTTTTAATACGTCAAAAAGTGCAAAGAAAATGCACATCATCAGCATAAAGAAATGGCGGATAAGACATACCATTAGGAATTCTCAAAAGATCATTTAAATACATCATGAACAACAAAGGACCAATAACAGAAAAGGAAGGACCAATAACGAAGAAAAATCACGAGTACAAACAACTTGATTTCTACTATCGCTTAGTAAGATAAGAGTTAATAAGTCTGCATTGGTGAAGCTCCGAAATAGTTAAATATTTTCACTATAAGTTTCGCATGTATTACCCTGTCAAACGCCTTTGATAGATCCATCGAAAGAAGAACTACATTCTTATTATTATCCACATACTTTCTACCAGAATCCGTTAGACTTAACAAAAGCGAAGTTGTGTTTCCGATTTCCCCGACTGATATGACTGAACTAGGAAATTATCACCATTTATTCCTTCAGAATATGCTCAACTACTTTTGAGAGTATTGGTACACAGAAAAAATTATGGGCCAAAAATATCTAATTAATCGATTGTTTGAATATCAATGGCAATTTAAACAATTTTTTTAATTGATTCAATTAAAAAATTTATTGAATTTTCTAATATATCCATACAGTGTTGACAACATGTTATACAAAATTTTTAAAAATTAGGCAAACTATTTTTTTAATTTTATTTAGATTAAATAATCAAACAAAGGTTTAATTATATCAATATATTATTTAATTTGTAAATAAAAAGAAAAAAAATCGCAAATGATTAACTTTTAATAAGTTGAATAGTTTTGACCGATTTCAAATACACGCAAAATCGTAGTTATTTCACTAGAGTTTACAACGTTCTTTTTGTTAAGATATTCGTGTACGCACGAAAACTCAAGTTAGTTTCGTGTT
Organism: Delia radicum; assembly: GCA_021234595.1. Lineage (NCBI taxonomy): Eukaryota > Metazoa > Arthropoda > Insecta > Diptera > Anthomyiidae > Delia > Delia radicum. The sequence goes on along the minus strand of CM037853.1, from coordinate 13,877,350 downwards.
TTATCTGTGGTAATAAAAGTGCACATGTGGATTTAAATAAACCTTATCGAAAAAGGACAATTAAACTATTATTTTTGTAAATAATTAAATTTTCAATAAGTATAAGTGTCATTAAACTATCATTTTCAAGTTATGTGTGATTTTTTTTAAGAAAGCAATTCAATTAAAAGAAAAAGTTCAAGACAAGACAAGCAAAACAAAAATTTTGTCTTTACTTTTATTTGTTTTCTTATAATACATTTTTATATTAAAAAGCTTTAATTTTATTATAAATAAAGTGTCAATTTAATTTACAAAACCTACATTTCTTTTTTTATTTAATGGGGGGGCATATTACACCAAATAAAAAAATACGAGTTTTCAATTAAAACTACCATTATTTCTTCTCAGTTTCAATTAAAGTTTTAATCAATTTAACTAAACTTTTTAATTGAGGTTGTAAAGAAAAACAATAACTCTTTTAATTGATATTATTATTATTTTAATTGAAATAGTTTTAATAAACTGTCTGCAAATTTTTATAGTTAATACTATCATTTCAGTGGTAGGTGCAAAATCCAATAAAAATATTAATTGATTCAATAACATTTTTAATTGAAACCCGTTTTTTAGTTTTTTCTGTGTAGGACAGATATAGGACGAAGGTTATCTAAATCGTCAGAAATACCTTCTTGTTTATTGGCACAACTACAGCCATCTTCCATATATATACTAAATGAAGAATGGGATGACAATGTGGGTTTTTTTCCTGGTAGATCTACTACGACAAATTTAGCAATGTTTAGTCAAATTTGTATATCAACCTAGGCACGAGGTGATCAAGTGGATGTCAATTATACGGATTTTGCGAAAGGTTTTGACAAAGTTTCTCACGCCATACTCTTTAAAAAATTGCATTGCTACGGATTAAATTCGAGTTTTTTTAATGTGGTTAAGATCTTATTTATCTGGCAGAGTTTGTAAGTTGCCATTGAAGGATATGAGTCTACACACAGAGAAATAAATTGCTAACCGAATTTAAAGGTGTAATTTAATAGTTACAACTTATTTATTCAGTTAGAACAACGATATTTACATTAGATTTCTGAATACTTTGGGGGTTGCAACTAAAATTCAGTTGAATTAAACTTTATTGTCAAAACTAATGTACAGTTGTACAAACCTACTGAAATTCGTAATAACCGAATTTGAGTCGTAGTAACCAAATTTCAGTTGGCAAATAGCTAAGTTTTTCTCTGTGTGTAGGCCTCATATTCAAACATCGGGTGTACCACATGGTAGCGTTTATTTATTAATGATATATCGTCATGCATTATTAAATTTAAATTTCTTTTTTTGTGGGCGTTGTGGTGTAATGGTTAGCGCGTTGGACTTTTACACAGAAGGTCCCGGGTTCGATCCCCGGTGCCGGCAACATCAAATTAATATGTATGAGTTTTTTCTATCCGTCATACGTATCGCAATGTCCACCTTCGGTGTTCCCATAGCAATTAACCCCACCGAAGTAAAATAATGAATCAGGGCTATGAACCAAAAAGCTTCATAAGTTCGCCAACTCTCCATCAGGTGGCGAGCAACAACTGTTCTAAGACTTATCATCTCGCGCAATTACAGTGTTGCCATGTCTGAAGCCCTTCATCTTTCCCCACCTTTCATCTCTAATACTATCCCTTTCCAAAGAAAGCAACACACTAAATATAGGAAGTATTTCCTGAGTGTTGCCTCTCTTTAAAAAAAAAAAAAAAAAAAAAATATGCGGATGACTTGAAAAGTATTTGTAGAAAACAGAATATGTGCGTAATGTTTTTGATTTACAATTTGAACTAGATAATCTTCATGGGTGGTGTACTTTGAATTATCTACACTTAAACCTTTCTAAATGTTTACATATGCCATTTAGTAGATCCTTTATTATGATTCAGTCTGTATTCAGGATTGGTAATTATAATCTGAAGATGGTAAAATCTACACTTGATCTTGGTGTTCATTTATACCTCATATCGATTATATTATTCCTAAGGCTGTATAGAAAGAATGCTAGCGTTTTTGAAAAGAAATTGTTCGGATTTTTCTGACCCGCATACACTAAGGTTAATTTGGTAATGCTTTCGTTAGATCAAAACTTGAGTATGCTTGCCATATTTTGAAGCCCTAATTGCGATACTCGAATCTTGCGTATTGAGAGAGTGCATTAAGTTTTTATTAAATTTGCTCTCAGATCATTTAGTTATATTGATCCTTTGCCTTACCGATCCAGGTGTTTATTGTTAAGGCTGAATTAGTTTGTACGTTACGTTCCGTGACGAATCAGCTGATTTGTCTTTGATGTATGAAAATGAGTGTGTGTGGTTAGTTTGGCTGTAATGTAAACGTTGCGTTGCCGGACGAACCTGTTAAAAACAGAACAGACTAACTACACAAAACAGCCATCCGGAACGCCACGTTACAGAAACGGCACGGAATGTGTCAATTGACTAAAATTCGTAATAATCGATTTTGAGTCATAGTAACTGAATTTCAGTTGGTAAATATCTAAACTTTTCTCTGTGTGTGTATATATTATTGTTAAATACAAAAAAAAAATTAAATCTGTAACGAATCTTTGTTTCCATAGACTGAAATAAATGAAATGAATGGAGACACCAATGGAAAAACTATTTTAAAAAATTTCATCGGTAAACAATCATGACCTGCTGCATAAGATTTATTTTTCATTAAGACCAACACAACGAACGCAAGCCCATTCCCCTCATTATTATCCAGAAAGGTCCAAAGGACTAGGATATCTGCAGTTTGGCATAAACGAAAAAGTTTTCGACCTCATCTGGGTCAGCATAGGTGGAAACGGTCTTCCTTTTCCAAGCAACCATTTCCTCTTAAGTAACTCTACATTTGCCTCAGACTAAGATTCTGAAATACACCAAATCCAAACTACACTCAAAAAAATAAGTTAGTAGAAAAGTTAGTAAACATCTTGTAAATCAGGTATACTATTTTTCAGCAATTTTTTGCTAAAATTATGTTTTAAACTAAAATTTTAGTTATACTTATTCAGCACTTAACTGTTTGAACTAATGTTTTACTATATTTTACTAATGTTTTACTAATTTATTTTGCTAAAAAAAATTGTGTTGATTAGCACATCAATAGTGTGAACGACAACCAGACTGAAAGATAACTTTTTATATATATATTTTTTGCAAACAAAAAGGGTTGTATATGTTATATTTTGTTATTTTTTCGCTTCGTTTCTATGTATAATTCTCTGCGGCATTTGCGTTCCTTTAAAAGATAGCATCATTTAGACAATAATTGATGTAAGTAGTAAGTTATGTTATATATAATATTCAGCAAAAAATTTATTAATTTTTAGCAGGGGTTTTTTAATTTGTAATCTACTAAGTGTTAGCAAAACTTTTGCTGAATCTAATAATTTTGTTGCTAAAAATCAGCTCGCTGATTTTCAGCAAAAGATTTTGCTGACATTAACAATTTTTTTTGAAGCACCCTCTAAAGTACCCACTAAATATTTGAGTGTACCGCACATCTACCGAACCAAATTTGACGTTTTACGACAGAACATATTCATATTAAAAATCACCCATTATACAAATATAAGTTCATGTAATATCCCCGACTGAAACCTCAAAGGCTGCAAATTTACCACCAATATCGCCTCCGATAAGCCATAGTTTTGAGATTCAAATACTCCTCCCTATTTGCTACGAAGAATAGTATTCTTGCTACAGACAGGCCCTAGATTCACAAAAGAATTCATTATAAGATACAAGAAGGAATATGCTAAATTAAATATAAGAAAAAAATTGTTTTGAAGAAATTAAAACAAAAATTTTAATTGAAATTGGCAGTAAGCAAACGAACTGTATAGTTCGTAAAGCGGTGATTCCGTGTTAAAAAAGCAATAGTAAAAATATTTACTTAATTCGTATATTGTTTATACAGACTTATTTTTATCGCGCTGTTTAAATTACGTTACTGTATTAACTGTAAAAAAACAAAATATAATAATAAACTCGTGATTGTCAATGCAAATAATCTCTGCTTAACAGTTTTCAAATAAATACCCTATTCTACAGTGATTATTTATATCAATTGTAGGTTTCGCTGTTAAATGACAAAAAAAAAATAAAATCACATAAAACAACAACAAAACAAAAATGTCAAAATGTTGTGCTCTAAACCATCGAGTAAAAGGGGGGTGGGGGGAGGGTAGCGGTTAGTTCAAATACCCTATTCTACAGTGATTATTTATATCAACTGTAGGTTTCGCTGTTAATGACAAACAAAAAAAAAATAAAATCACATAAAACAACAACAAAACAAAAATGTCCAAAATGTTGTGCCTCTAAACCCTCTAGTAAAAGGTAGGGGGGGGGGGGGAGGGTAGCGGTTAGTTCAGTTTCAGTTTCTTAAAATTTTGTAGACTCGCGTTTTAGTTGCCGTTTTTTAGTTTTTAAAAATCAAAAAATGCTAAAAGTAGTGAATTTTGAAAAGCCATCATTTCTAAAGTACACACAGAGAAAATGTAGCTATTTTTCACCTGAAATTTGATTGTAACGGCTCAAATTCGGTTATTACGAATTTCAAACGGTTGGTCACAACTTAACATTAGATTTCACAACAAAGTTCGGTTAATTCAACTGAGTTTTAGTTGCAACATCCAAATTATTCAGAAATCTAATGTAAATATCGTTGTAATAACTGAATTTATAAGTTATTGTGACAACTTAGTATTTTTACCCCATTTGGGTTAATTTTACAAAAATCGGCAAAAAATGAAAGATTCTCTAACAGATTAATGCATAAAACATTATTGTAGCTTGCGTTTAAGGGTTTAATTTTTAATTTCAAAACAGACATATCCATAAAGTAGACATATCTCAGGAAGTAGGAGGAGCTTAACCAAGACTTTTGGAAGATTCTCTAGCAAATAGGCCTTTTCAGCCGTTTGGGTCAATTTTACAAAACATAACATAAATATTAATTAGAAAAATAGTATTTTTACCCCAGTTGGGGTAATTTTACAAAAATCGGCAACTTATAAAATACACTTTTCAATTCGGTTGGCGCTTTATTTTTCTGTTTCAAACGATTTGAAAAGCATATGAAAGTTGCAATATTCATTCGTAATGCAAATGCAATCTTTTAATGCATTTTCCAATTTCCTTCCCCCTCCCCCCTTGAATTTTATAACGTTGTCATTTTTGAAAAATTTATAATTTTTGGAATAAATAACAACGTCAACTTTTTTGGGACGGGAATGCTAACTATTCTTAATTATTTTTTCAAAAATAGCTTACTACAATTTTCCATATAAAAATATTTTTTTTTGTATTTTTAGGATTTTAAAGTTTTTGTTTTATAATTAAAAAAAAAAAAATCATGACAGCACTGAAATTTGAAGAGCATTATCTTCTAAAGTATTTCCATAATTTAAAACTGTAGCTGTCTAGCTTACCATTTCTAATTTTAAATTAATTTTTGAAAAGAAACTTTGTGTTTGTAGACAACTATAGCTTTCAGACGCTTTTGAAATTATGAAAATAGTCAATACACTTCAGAAGATAATGCTATTCAAAGTTCAATGCTGCTAATATTTTTTTGATAAAACTAAAAATTATAAAAAAAAAGCTTTACAATCCTAAAAATATTCTTAAATATAGTAGGCTATTTTAAAAAAATTATTAAAAAAAATTAGCATTTCGGTCCCCAAAAACTTCCGATAAAGGTATATAATCATATATAGTCATATATATAATTCCATATCACATCTAATATATCAACTCATCTGAAAAATGGCATACATAACCTTATCCATGGTATCCAATGTGATCTCATTTGACACAATTTGATCCGAAAAATAGGTATATATAATTTAATTAAGTTATAGAGCAATTCCATATGAAAAACGATCAAAATTGGCAAATTTTTGGACGACCCCTCTCCGATTTTAAAATAAATAGTCTCAATCGATTGCCCAGCAAAAAATAATGTACCTACATATATTTTTTTTTTTTATAGTGACTGGTTTAGTGGTGGTGTGCACCACTGTCATGTGACAAAATTGAAGAATTCTTCATAAGGGACCTCATTGAAAAGTTGTTTTAAAAAAAACTACTAAAGCGATCGCAACGAGTGATAGCTCGTTGGAAAGGTATTGAATCAGGCTTTAATTGAAAAATAAAATTTTCCTAATTTTTCTCAGAAATTTACCTTTTTTCCCATGAAAATTAAATTTTCCCATGAAAATTAAATTTTCCGATTTTCCACAGAAGATCCTAAATTTTCCGGCTAATTTTATTTTTTTTGGATTCCTCATAATTTTTGCTTTAAGAATCAGCAATAAAAAAAATGGCCCCGACTCCTTGTTTGGACAGGAGAAGAGCATTTAAGAGACCACCTTGTTCTCATTGTTTTTATATTTTTTATAATTGAATTATTTTTAATTATTTAACAAGAAAAATTAGGAAAATTTTATTTTTCAATTAAAGCCTGATTCAATACCTTTCCAACGAGCTATCACTCGTTGCGATCAATGAGGTCCCTTATGAAGAATTCTTCAATTTTGTCACATGTCATATGGAATTGCTCTATAGTGACTGGTTTTAGTGGTGGTGTGCACCACTGTCATGTGACAAAATTGAAGAATTCTTCATAAGGGACCTCATTGAAAGTTGTTTTAAAAAAACTACTAAAGCGATCGCAACGAGTGATAGCTCGTTGGAAAGGTATTGAATCAGGCTTTAATTGAAAAATAAAATTTTCCTAATTTTTCTAAGAAACCTCAACTTTCAATGAGGTCCCTTATGAAGAATTCTTCAATTTTGTCACATGACAGTGGTGCACACCACCACTAAACCAGTCACTATAAAAAAAAAAAATATGTAGGTACATTATTTTTTGCTGGGCAATGGATTGAGACTATTTATTTTAAAATCGGAGAGGGGTCGTCCAAAAGGTGATCGCTTTCATATGGAATTGCTCTATATATATAATTTGATGAAGCTATATCAACTTCATAAAATTCTTTGGAAATCCGCGCTACTATTTTGTTTCACATTCCAAAAAAATTATGAATATTTAAATATAAACCAATGGATTTCATGGCTATAAACGTCATTTTGTTTTCAATTATTTCTTAGGTTTGTTCGGAAGATTCAACATAGAAAGTTGTTGTTGTATATTTTTAATTAAAAAAAAAAAACGCCGATTTATAACGGTATTTTGAAGATATAACAAAATTCTAAGAGTCAAATTTTGAAAAAAAAACCCTGCACATGCTATTGTTGGAATCGTGGTTTTAAAATTTTCATATTGGGTATTTAGGTGGGCTTGGAAGGCAACGACCGTTATAGTGAAAACGTGGTGTTTGTCAACCATGTGATATACACATTAAATAAAAATAAATCTGTATAAAAGACAATTTTTGTGCATTTTTATTACAAAATCTGAATTTATAGGAAACTTTTTATAAAGTCAACCAAATCAAAGTCGAGACTTTATTTTTTCTTAACAATCGAACTTATTAAATTGAAGACAAATGTGTTTGATAGAAAAAGTTAATTCCACGCGACTAATATCGCATATTATGGGTTTTTCCGCCAAATCCGATTCGGTTCTATGAGCTTTAAAGAATTTTCTGACTTTTTTACTCATAAAATATTATTAATTCTATTAACTTCGCAATAGTATCTGTTGATGGAATTTGTTCGGACTATTTTATACCAACACAGGGCAGCATGCTTGGTCTTTATTATTTAATATTTTTATAAATGACATTAGCGATTGCTTTAAAAATTCAAAATTTTTAATGTATGCTGATGATCTCAAAATTTTCAAGCCAAGGGACGTTTTCGACCTTCAGGAGGACTTGAATAATCTAGTTCATTGGTCAAATTGTAATGGTTTACCCTTTAATATTTCTAAATGTTATAGTATGTCTTCATAGACGTCGAAATATTATAATTTCTGATTACAGAATGTTTGGTAATGTATTGTCATCTGTTGATGAAATTTTGGACCTTGGTGTAGTTTTTGATATTAAATTATCATTCACCAGTCATTTAAATTTTATTGTACCAAAAGCTTATTCGCTTTTAGCATTTATTCGACGTAATTTGGATAAATGTTTTGATCACATAACGAAGAAAATGGTTTATACTTCGTTTGTTAGATCTAGATTGGAATATTCTTCATTTATTTGGAGTCCTAATGCTGCTCTTCATATTGGTCGTATTGAGAGAATTCCAAGAAAGTTTGTTAAGTTTGCCCTACCATGTTTTAACTATCCGAATCATTTAAACATTCCTTCTTTTTCTAGTCCTTCTTACGCAGATAAGTGTGAGTTTATTTCTTTAAAGAACTCTGGAAACTCGTCGTATTATTGCTAATTTAACTTTTTTACATGGTATTATTTGTGGTGTTATTGATTCTCCTGAGCTATTAGAGTTAATTTCAATATATGTTCCACCAAGAAGTTTTAGAAATATAAGTAAATTTTTTCATATTGATATACACTCAACTGAATATGCATTAAACGAACCACTAAATAGATCTATGAGATTATTTAATATTTATTGTAATAAGTTAGACATAAGTGTTTCTCACTCCCAATTTAAAATTTTGTTAAATAATTTATTTTAAATATCTTAATTTTTATATGCTTTATATGTCTGTAAGGATATTGTATCCATAGACTTAAATAAATAAATAAACTTTGAACTTTTTTTTTTACTTTTTCACAATATTTTTTAGCTTTAAATTCATTGAATTTAGCTCTTTTTGTCTTCTCCGATAATTATATATAAAAGTGATAAATTTTTTGTTTATTTCTATTAATATTCTAATTATTTAATTTTTCTTTTTAATTTTAACACAAGTATTTATATAAAATTATATGTAATGTCATATATAATTATATAATTTGTTTGGTTTTATTATATTACATATACTTATAATTAATTATACATGGAAGTATATGTGATCTGATATATAGCTACTCGAATATATATGATCGAATTTATATGATGAGACAAAAAGATCAGCTTATATATAACATAAGATATAATGAGATATAGCGCTATATTAGAAATTTTCGTAGAAATTAGTATGAGATGTAAATAACGTTACATATGGCTACATATATAATTATATACAATTATATCAAGCTGTATAAGACTTTCAATAGGATACCGATAAAGGACTTTGTCTTAACATCAAAACGTATGGACGGAGTACGAATATTTATATTTAGTATTATTAGCAAAGCTTTTAAGTTTAATTAATATATGTTGAAGTTAAGGTGCGTTTTCGCTCAATTTCGCATTTTTTTGAAAAACGAGTTATAGTTATATCTTGGTTATAGGAATAATTTATGCCTAACGTTATTTATTTTTATGGATTAGTTTCTGATATTCTCTCTTAACCTAGTTTGGCCCATATCTCCTAAAATGGGCAACGAAAAAAAATATTGGTAGAAGAACATATTGTTTATTTTTCGTACCGAACAACTGGTATAAATGTCATTGCAAAAAAGCTTTGGCCGGTTTGAGGGTTAAGAATGTATACGGTTGCCGTTATACAACTTTTTAGCAACAAATTGTGGTAGTTATGTTGTGAGTTTACTATGAAATATATCGATAATGTTACACTCATACAAACCTGTAAACCTGAAAAAGCTACTAAAAATTAGTTAAAAATAACGTTGCAGAAAAAAACAGATTTTTTTTGCTAAATATTAGTAAAATAAGCAAAAATAAAACTGTTAACTTTACATAATTTTAGTTATATTCGAGTTAAATTTTAATTCATTAAAAATAGTAATCTACTCTGCTAAAATTAGCAAAAACTAAATATTTGCTGACTACCAACTGCAAACAAAAACTGTAACATCAAAAATATTTTTGCTATATTAACCTTAAATTTATTAGAATGCAAATATTAGTATATTTTGCTAAAATCAAGAGAAATTGTTGCTAAAAAAATTGTAGATTGCTGATTTCAGAAGGGCAAATTATTAAAAATCTAAAAAAAAGACTTAAAAATTTTCACAATTTTGTATTACTCTTTTTTGTACTAATATTTTGCAATTTTTTTCTGATTTTAGTAAATATTTTTTTTACTTTCAATTAACTACAATTTGGCTCAAATATAACTAAACATTAGTAGATTCAACAGATTTATTTTTGCTAATATTTAGTAAAAAAAAATCAGCTAATTTTAGCAATTTTTTCTGCAAGATAATTTTTAACTAATTTTTAGTAGTTTTAGCAAAAAATGTTACTAATTTTTTCTATCAGAGTACCTTTAACGTTATTTCCAAAATGGATTTAACGGTACAGTTGTCTTCTTTAAAGATATCGCTCAAGGTACTATAAAACTGTTTAAAATTTAATACCAATGTTGTTTAAAACCTTATTAAATTGAACGATTTTATTACCTTTACTGTTATGAATCTTTAGATACTGTACACTGAGAGAATTCTCTGCATGATATCAATGCATTTTTGCATTAGATCTAAAAAGTGCCACTGCAACTCATCCATTGAAACTTTACATTAAATTAATGAAGTGTTTCATAAAATTAAATGAAACATTTAATTTTATTTATAAAAATTTCCATACAACTAATGCGAAAGTTTCATTAAAATAGTTTCATTGTAACTATGAAGCTTTTTCTTAAAGTTTAAAAAAATTTTCGAGCAATTCCATATGAAAACGATCAAAATTGGCAAATTTTTGGACGACCCCTCTCCGATTTTAAAATAAATAGTCTCAATCGATTGCCCAGCAAAAAATAATGTACCTACATATTTTTTTTTTTTTTATAGTGACTGGTTTAGTGGTGGTGTGCACCACTGTCATGTGACAAAATTGAAGAATTCTTCACAAGGGACCTCATTGAGGGACCTCATAAGGGACCTACTAAAGCGATCGCAACGAGTGATAGCTCGTTGGAAAGGTATTGAATCAGGCTTTAATTGAAAAATAAAATTTTCCTAATTTTTCTCAGAAATTTACCTTTTTCCCATGAAAATTAAATTTTTCCATGAAAATTAAATTTTCCGATTTTCCACAGAAGCTCCTAAATTTTCCGGCTAATTTTATTTTTTTGGATTCCTCATAATTTTTGCTTTAAGAATCAGCAATAAAAAAATGGGCCCGACTCCTTGTTTGGACAGGAGAAGAGCATTTAAGAGACCACCTTGTTCTCATTGTTTTTATATTTTTTATAATTGAATTATTTTTAATTATTTAACATTATTTTATTTTATTATTAAAAATACATTTTAAAAATTATTTTACAGTTAAAAATACATTTATGAAGAAAAAATCTATTTTTTTAAGAGCCCCAAGTTGAGTGTCTAGTGAATATGGTCTGCCTGCCTTCACAAGATCGGCCATAAATCCATGGATAATAGCAGCAGTGGCATGTAATGGCACACCAAACCCGACTGAGGCTACAGATCATAAAATGTTTTGTAAATTTTTTAAATTACCAGGTAATAAATATTTCGCCTAAAATGACACGTGCAGAAACAAGTCATAAAACACGGATTTTCCATAAATATGGCGAAATATTTATTACCTGGTAATTAAAAAAATTTACTAAACATTTTATGACCTGTGGTCGGCTTATTGGCAGTAACCAATTAAGTCCCTCTTTAAAAAACATTTTATGACCAGTAGTTCACGCAAATTTCCTATTAAAGAAAAGCAAATATCGCTTATTTTTTTTACCTATTTTTTACCAAAAAATAAATATAAATACTTCACACACTCTGAGTCAAATTTCAGTTGAATACTAAACGTGAAAGTGTTAGAGTGTTTTTTTTTTGTAAAGTAAAGAGTGAAGCTGTAAAGACAATTTAAAGTAAAATGAATAAATTTTGCTGCAATCCGTTTAACAAGAGTGGACATCGTTCGAAAAAGATAAAAGTATTAAAATTAACTGGTGTTTCGAAGCGATACATGAATGAATTAAATACAATACGGTGAAGAAGCAGAATTCATTTGCCCCAAGTGTAAAATCGATTTGTCTCAACAAGCAAATGCATTGAAACAAACGCAACTACAATCCGAGAGTGAAATGACAATTGAACAAAATGTTTCATCTGATAGTGAGGCAGACATTCCGATGGTCAATATGTCTTTGAGTCCTTTGAATAAGGCTATTACCACTTTAGGTGCAACCCCTATTAAAAAAAAGAAAGTTGCGAAGTGAAAAATACAGGAAAGAGAAAAAAGGCAAGGTTATGAGTGCAATCGCGACAATATTTGATGAAGGCTCTGATAACGAATGCAGTCAAGCAGATGACGTTGATGACGACAAACAAATGAATTGAGCAGTGAAATTGATTCAACGGTGAAATTGATTCAAGATTTTTACTGCAATGATGACAACAGCCGCGCCTGCCCAGGTACACGTGACTATGTTATCACACGTGAAGATGGAGAAAAAGTACACAAGCAGCGCAGATTATTATTATGTAATCTATCCGAAGCATACCATCAGTTCAAAGAGAAATACCCAGCAGAAAAGTGTGATTTTCTAAGTTTGCCATACTACGACAGGCACGGAACGCATTCAGTCTGCGTTTGCATGTTTCATCAAAACATCAAATTAATGTTCTTTCCATGCAAGAAATTTAAAGTATTTCACGGTGAAATTGAAACATATAGGGACCTCCTGTCGAAGTCGTTGTGCGCATACCCCACGGAAAATTGTCATCTGTCCAAATGCGACAATTGTCCGAAGATTGACGAGCTAGAGCAATATTTGGCGGAAAAGTTTGAACAGCTGTTAATTCAGGAGGTGCATTTCAAACAGTGGATAATTAGCAGCGGCAGGTGTTCCCTTGAGACCGTGGTAAAGCAGATTCCGGAATTCATCGAGGAATTCGGATTCAAGTTGAATGAACTGAAGGCGCACCATTTCATATCCGAGATGCAATCGAAATTTCTAAAGGAAAGTAAGGAGAAATTAGCCCAAAATGAATTCATTGTGATAAGCGACTTTGCCGAGAATTACACTTTTCTCGTTCAGGATGAAATTCAGGCTTATCACTGGGCAAACGACCAGTGCACGGTGCATCCTTTTTGCATTTATTTCAAAAACGAAGATAACGAACTACAGACCGTAAGCCTTGTTGTTGTCGCGGAGAGTTTAGCTAATAATTATGTGTCCGTTTATTTATTTCAAATGAAACTGTTTGAATTCTTAAGATCAAAATTCGATGCAATCGACAATGTAACGTTTTTCTCAGACGGCGCGGCTTCTCAGTACAAGAATAAAAAATTTTTTACAATCTTTGCATAATTGAAGAAGAACAAAACTGCAAGGTCGAGTGGCACTTATTTGCGACGTCCCACGGTAAGGGCCCATGCGATGCGTTAGGGGGAACCCTAAAACGCATGGCGACTAAGGCAAGTTTGCAAAGGCCATATACTGACCAGATCTTAAATGTACAACATTTGTTTTCGTGGATTCAAAGCAAGGAAAGTGCCATTAACACAGTTTTATGCACTTAAAAAGAACACGATGCCATGGAGCGACGAATTCAAAACAGATATAATAATGTCAAAACTATAACTGGAACGCAAAAGTTTCATTGCTTCATACCAAATATTTCTGATATGTCAATTAATGTAAAGCGGGTACTCTTCGTCTGCCGACGTGCTAATTTAAAGTTACTTTAATTTTATAATGATGCCAAGACAATTGAAATTTTTAATAAATATTGTAATTAAGTATAAGCAGCAAAATAAGAAAGATTTTTTCTTCATAAATGTATTTTAACTGTAAATAATTTTTAAAATGTATTTTTAATAATAAAATAAAATAATATTAAATAATTAAAAATAATTCAATTATAAAAAATATAAAAACAATGAGAACAAGGTGGTCTCTTAAATGCTCTTCTCCTGTCCAAACAAGGAGTCGGGGCCCATTTTTTTTATTGCTGATTCTTAAAGCAAAAATTATGAGGAATCCAAAAAAAATAAAATTAGCCGGAAAATTTAGGAGCTTCTGTGGAAAATCGGAAAATTTAATTTTCATTGGAAAATGTAATTTCTAAGAAAAATTAGGAAAATTTTATTTTTCAATTAAAGCCTGATTCAATACCTTCCAACGAGCTATCACTCGTTGCGATCGCTTTGGTAGTTTTTTTTAAAACAACTTTCAATGAGGTCCCTTATGAAGAATTCTTCAATTTTGTCACATGACAGTGGTGCACACCACCACTAAACCAGTCACTATAAAAAAAAAAAAAAATATGTAGGTACATTATTTTTTGCTGGGCAATCGATTGAGACTATTTATTTTAAAATCGGAGAGGGGTCGTCCAAAAGGTGATCGCTTTCATATGGAATTGCTCTTTCATTCACTTTATGAAGAAAACTTCATCAGTAAAGTGAAAAAATTTCATTAAAACTCGTCCAAGAAATGCTCTCTGTGTACCGGTAAAAAAAACGTCCTAAATTGAATACCAATAGTGTTATTGTTCAGATAAAGTATGGGCCCGATGTAGGCGCGGATACAGGGGGAGGGAAAATGGGACATTTTCTCACTCAAAATTAAAATTTTCAATACAAAACTGTTAAAGGAATTAGAAAATTTTATAAAACTACTCTAATTTCCATTTCCAAAATCTTTTTCTGGATCCGCACCTGGCCCGATGCCTATGCCGTTTGTTATTTTTAGAAGAGTATTTAAAGATTTAGAGTTTCTTTTTCTTTTTTTTTGGTATACTTTTGTTAAGTAAGCTAATTTTATTTTTGTTTGGTGTAGAATTGCGAATCACACAAAGTGGGGTGTGTACTGTAGGCTAACAATGAAAATTCCATTGTTAGCCTACATACTAGTCTATATTGTTGTGTAATTTGTTTTTTTTTTGTTCGGTTGATAGGCAATTTGATATCTCTGGACACAAATCATGTGAGCAAACCATAAATCGTGTTCAACTGTTGCGGCCGACTAAATAACTGACTGATTGAAAATAACTGGATGTATTACGGACACTCATTCGTACGTACGAGATTGTATGTGTAGTAGAGTGGGCCGAAAAATCGAAAATGTTTGACTTTCGAAATCTATCAGTAGGGAAATTTAAAAGTCGGCAAAAAAAATTAATATTTTAAGTTGACTTTCCGCATAAAAAAGTTAGTTACAACAAATTATTATATTTTTTGAAAATCAGGTATTTAATCGTGAATGTAAAAAACTTTCTGGAACGGGTCTATATCAAAATTGGCAAGCGAAACTACGGTAATCGTTAACGATATTCCAACTAACACAAGTTAAAATAGATAGATGTACGAACGTATTTTGGAACATATTTATTGTATCGTTTTCGGTATATTTTGCCCATCAAAAGTATCAAAAATATTGTGCATTAACAAATTTGAAAATGCTGAAATTGTTTGTAAAAAAAAAACTATAAAAATTTCTTAGAATATTAAATCCATAAAAGTTTGGAATCGGAGGAATAACAAAAGCAAAAAAATTTAACAAAAAGGGGAAACAAATCTGAAATAAAATTGAATATAAAAATGAGCGTGTTTAAAGATCAAAACTATGTGAATAAAGTTATCTAAAGTTAAAAACTGCAACTGGTACATAAAAAAAAAAACTTTCTTTAATAATTTTAAATAGACATATACGACGAGTATTTTGTTTTAACTTAAACTTTAATTAAAAATCAACAGGGCTTTAAAAGTTGTGAAATTTTAGTGTCATATATTTTTAAGGCTCTCAAATTTCCTGTCTGGGTTTTCAAAACTTAACACAAGACAAATTTTTACAAACAAATTTATTTGTTTTTTGCACGCAACGAAAAAAGTCTTTCTGTTCTCGGAGAAAAAAGTTATTAGTTGGCGACAGAGTTTTTTTTGGGGGATATTAAAACTATTTTAGGGACATTTCGCTTCATATCTAATATTTAGAATAAACATTAAAGATATTACAAAATTTGTAAATTTTTTTTTATAAATTTCATATGATTCAACCAATAACTTCAAAGTTAAGTAAACATTTGGTTTTTCTTTAGCAAAACGATGCGGTTATCTTTAAGGGTAATGCTATTTTCTTTTACTTCTGTAACGGTATTTAAATGGTAACGGTATTTCAGTTATTTCGGCATCGTAATTTTAGCGATATGGGCATTTCTGTTATTTTCGGTGTCGTTATTTTACTGATAACGATATTTGAGTTATTTCGATAACTGCATCTTAAGAGTAACGTTATTTTACTTATTTCAGTATTTTAAAGACTGTTACAAAGATGGTCCAGGGTTCAATTCCAGGTGACGAAAACAACAATTTAGAAAAATAATGTATCGCAGCGCCTTCGGTGTTCCCATATCACTTAACTCCACTGAAGTAAAATAATAAATCAGGGCTATGCATTAAAAATCTTCAATAAGTTCGCCAACTCTCCATCAGGTGGAGAGCAACAACTGTTCTAAGACTTATCATCACTCGCAATTACAGTGTTGCCATGTTTAAAGCCCTTCATCTTTTCCCACCTTTCACCTCTCTAATATCCCCTACCAAAGAAAACAACACATTAATTAATAGGAAGAATTTCCAGAGTGTTGCTTCTAACACCCACAAACGCGTTAACATTTTTTTTCAAAACGTAGATTTGTATTTTCCGTCTCAAAAACTCTACACACGAATACGTTTTTTTTATTTCATTATTTATGATGAATTATTTATGATGAAACGAGTAATGAATTGTAAGAAACTTATAATTCATTACTCTTATACAATAAATAATTGGTGAACTATAATAGGTTAGTAAAAATCAAGGAAAAGGCATCTGGAAAGCTTGCCAATGACCGCCACCAAATAAAGATAGTTGAAACCAGGGACCGAAAATAACAGTTATTTTCAAATGTTTAAAACAAAGAAGCAATTAGAAGTAAATGTCGGAAAACTGTTTCAAGTATACCATTTTGATCCTTATGAACTAGTCTATAATAAAATGCAAAAAATAACTTATTTTTGCTCGAAAAAATAAAAATCAAAAAAATAACTTTTATTTTTTGCTCGAAAAAATAAAAACCAAAAAATAACTTTTACTTTTGCCCGAAAAAATAAAAAACCAAAAAATAAATTTTATTTTTGCTCGAAAAAATAAAAATCCAAAAATAACTTTTATTTTTGCTCGAAAAAATAAAAATCAAAAAATAACTTTTACTTTTGCCCGAAAAAATAAAAACCAAAAATAACTTTTATTTTGCTCGAAACAATAAAAATCAAAAATAACTTTTATTTTGCTCGAAAAAATAAAAATCAAAAATAACTTTTACTTTTGCCCGAAAAAATAAAAATCAAAAAATAACTTTTATTTTGCCCGAAAAAATAAAAATCAACAAATAACTTTTATTTTTGCTCGAAAAATAAAAACCAAAAATAACTTTTACTTCTGCCCGAAAAAATAAACCCAAAAAATAACTTTAATTTTGCCCGAAAAAATAAAAATCAAAAAATCTTTTATTTTTGCCCGAAAAAATAAAAATCAAAAAATAACTTTTATTTTTGCCTGAAAAAATAAAAATCAAAAATAACTTTTATTTTTGCCCGAAAAAATAAAAATCAAAAAAATAACTTTTATTTTTGCCCGAAAAAATAAAAATCAAATAATAACTTTTATTTTTGCTCGAAAAAATAAAAACCAAAAAATAACTTTTACTTTTGCCCGAAAAAATAAAAACCAAAAAATAACTTTATTTTTGCTCGAAAAATAAAAATCAAAAAATAACTTTTATTTTTGCTCGAAAAATAAAAATCAAAAAATAACTTTTATTTTTGCCCGAAAAAATAAAAATCAAAAAATAACTTTATTTTGCCCGAAAAAATAAAAATCAAAAATAACTTATTTTTGCCCGAAAAAATAAAAATTCAAAAAATAACTTTTATTTTTGCTCGAAAAAATAAAATCAAATAATAAATTTTATTTTTGCCCGAAAAAATAAAAATCAAAAAATAACTTATTTTTGCCCGAAAAAATAAAAATCAAAAAATAATTTTTATTTTGCTCGAAAAAATAAAAATCAAAAAATAACTTTTATCATCTGACTTTATGAAAAAAGAAATAATTTTTACGGTCCCTGTTTGAAACAATAGGAAACTTTTTCACTGTTCCGACCTTGCGAATTTTAAAAGTCCCATAATCTTGAATTTTGATCCACTCTAGTGTGTAGAGGTATGTTTTGAGTATTCTCTGGTTGTTGGGGTTTCGTATCGTTTAGTTTTTAGTTTGGTTGATGTTTAATGTTTATTTTTTTACTCAAGATTGCCGGCAGTCATTAACGAACTCGCGTCTAGAAATCATGAAAGCGATAAATGTTCGGATCTCTAAATATTTAGAAGTGGCTGTATTCTATGCAAAATTAAATTTAATCGAGCCATAATTTCATTATATACACAACACAATTTCTGATTAACTCAATGAATTCATTGATACAAATATTGAATATTCGTTATTAAAAGTGTTTGAATTTAGAACTATACATACAGACATACATATGTACGTCTTAAACAGTTGACCAACCCTTGTATATTTGGCTGTTATCAAACTTTAACTCCAGCTGTAGCTATATTTAGATTTTGACGCCTTGAACTTAAAAAAAAAAATAGAAAATAATAATAATCGCGCTAATATAAATTTGCAATTACCCATTAATAACAACAAATTCCCGCATATATTATTTAATGTGCGCTTGGAAAGCGTTAAGAGAGAGAACGACAAACCCCAACATTGGTATAAGTAAGGCAGGCTCATTGTGTTTTTTGTTTTTCAGTCTCTGCGTGTGTTCGTTCCACGAGTGTATTATCCATCGACCAAGAGTATAAAAAATTTCTATGCCGATGGTCTCGGTCTCGGTCTTATCAGTTGTTGGTAAAAAGAATAATTGTCTGCATATAAATTGGAGATAAAAAATATATTTGTGTTGATTTGTTGTTCAACGGTAACCGGCCAAAACAAAAAAAGAAAAAAAAGATTTTTATCAAAATATTTCATTAAGTAATAGTATTAAAATATTACCAACCTATTAAATACCTCTCAACAGAAAAAAATTTAATAAAACTTAAAGGCTTAATT